>CAUYRH010026737.1:0-105256 GCA_963574655.1 Perodicticus potto
ATATAGTGATTAAGAAAATGCTATGAGGGCTATCTCTCACAGTACAATCAAAATGTTTCTGATTGTATATGAAGCACATTCTGCCCTATGATTGCACCAATGTACACAATTATGATTTAATAAAATTATTTAAAAAAAAAAAAAGACATCCCCTTGTGGTTGAGAAGGCTGAGAAGATAAATTGGCTTAATCTGGGGATTTGGTGCAGCTACAGAGAAGAATTTCCTGTTCCACATCCCTGCGGAAGGGAAACAGGCACCTAGGAAATGTTGTGAGGTTCCTTGAATCCTATCCTGGAGATCCATCGAAGCATGATGGTCTATGTATGATTACTATAGAACAGCTTTGCAAACTAGTGGCTTAGAAAAAAAGTCTCAGAATATCTGTCAGCTCAATGAGTTTATGATTCTATGCAAACTAAGATTTTCAATCTTACCCAGGTTGCTTTAATTCAAATCCAAGTTTTTAGCATTATGTTTTAGGGGTTATACTTTACTCATCTCTGTACCCCTTATAAGCGCTCACTGTATTATGTTTGCTTGAACCCAGCTGTTTTAATTTCATTCTGTTTTATTGTAATCAAATGTAGATCTGAGTTTTATTTTTAAAAATTATTTGAATTTTTGTAAGTGGGGTTAATTGGTGTGAGTCATCACTTCTTTAAACTCTTTTTATTTATTTATTTATTTATTTTGCAGTTTTTGGCCGGGGCTGGGTTTGAACCCGCCACCTCTGACATATGGGGCTGGCGCCCTACTCCTTTGAGCCGCAGGCACCGCCCTATTTAAACTCTTCTTAAATAAAGATACATAAGAAAGAGGGATTCTTTTTTCTTCCACAAAAGAACATTTTTTTCAACTGGAGTTTCAGTGACTTGAATGCAGAAGGAATCCGGCCACTAATATCCTAGATGACTTTTCAAAGAAGTTGCCCTGGCCAGAAAAATGATGAAAACCTTTCACTATTAGGAGATGGAAAAACTGAAGGTCAGAGAGGTTAAGAGAATAGCTCAAGGTCAGAGAACCACAACTTTAGGCCCTGCATTCACTGAGACCACATGGACCATGCATCTCTGCAGCTTCCTTTGATAGTCATCCTTCCCTCTTGCTAATGGACCAGAGCTGGAACAGTTATAATTGAAGCATGAGATCACTGGCAGGAGACCCAGGGGAGGACAGGTCTGTGTAGCTCTTCTTCCTTTTTTTTTCTGTAAAACTAAATGCACCTTTCTAGAAATAAATCAATAAATAAAACAAATTCAAAGAAAATATAAAGTCGAAAGTAGAAGTTTCCCTGTTCCATATCTGAATGCTTTGTCTGATTCCATTCCTTTGGCATTTAAGGGGATCAAGGAACCAGAGACAGTCTCATATCCAACTTTCGAGCACAAGCAGATACAGGAATCAACCACTGAGGAGGGACACCAGGAGAGCACGAGTTTCCCAAGGGATCATGAGTCAGTTGTGTGGGAAGCTGATGATCATGGGCAACAGGTAGGTGGGTTTGCATTCTGGGTCCTTGTTTTGTGTTTATGAACACAAATGGACACTCCAGCTATAATTCGCTGAATCTTACACATATTCTGTACTTGTTAGCATGTTTGGGGCTGTGTTGGGGGTGGGGGCTCACACACCTGCCAGACACAGGAACGCTGTCAGCCCTGCTCCAGGACAAAGACAAGGCTATGCATGGTCACATGAGGAAGGAATTCTGTGGAAATTTAGGACATTGCAGAGTAGAACTGGGCCTCATGGGAGCTGAACTCAGAAGGTCATTCAGGTCCCGAGGAAGCTCTAGAATCTTCTTCAGCAGGGATTTTTAGTTTATCACCGCAGAGCACCACCATTACCACAAGTCAACCACTCTCACCGTGCGTTTCTGTACCTCACCTGCTGCCAATGGCTGCCTTCCTCTCTCCATCTTTACTCACAATTTATTCAGTTAACTCAGAACTTCCTCTCAACTCTGGAACCCCGGTGGTGTGGAGTTGAGCACTTTTTCAGTTTCTAGTACAGCGTTTGTACTTAATTATTTTAGTGTTTCCCAATTCAAATTCTTGAGAACAGAATCAACAGGCCCGGTTTGGGGAGAACAGCCTGGTGCCGGGCCTTACCTGACCTTGCTGTCAAAGGCCTTCCCTAGCCCAATGGGCCTGGCGTGGAGGGACATTGTGCCTTGTCGAACAGGACTCACAGACCCTGGGCTGCACCCCAGAGGTGTGTGGGTGTGGTGGCTCCCTAAGGAAGTGGTGGCATGCGGGGCAAAGTAGACACCTCTACTTCCTCATGTTGCTTGTACTTTTCATGTTATTTGCTCTTGGACTTGGCAATAATCTCCTTAATCATAGTGACCATGTCAATAATACTTTTGTATCCTCCACGGTATCCAGCCCAGTTCATTCATTTCATTGTCCTATTTATTCAACAAACATCAAATGAATTCCTATCAAGTTCCAGGCATTGGGGACACAAGAGAGAAATAGCCTGCCTCCTCTATTAAGACTTCCTCCTGTGGCTCCCACTTTTGTAAAACCTCCTTCCTTCTGTATCATGCTCTGGAACTAAATCTGGGCCTTGGAAATGCCAGGAATTAGATACTCAAAAGCCATAGGCCTTGTTTCAGCTCCTGCATCTATCTTGCTTTGAGGATCAGTGGTGTCCTCCCTGCAAATACGTCCCTGCATGTGGAATCAAACACGGCTGGGGATGGCCCTTGACCCTTGGCTGAGTGGAGCACTCTGCCTCGTCTTTGCCTTCTGGTTGACTCAGCCCTCCTGATTTTCACATCCTGACTTTTGTATAGCCTACTCTTAAAGGAAGATGAATTCAGAAGACACTGCTCCCACCCAGCCTGCGCCATTCCTGTCCCCATAATGACCACTAGTCCAAAAATTTGGAAACTTACCTACAGATTTCTAGGTCTTGGTCTTCGCACAAACACATTCCATAAATCATTTTGAATATTCTGGTCTCGAATTGAAACCTACTCCAATATCTGCATTTTTTGGCTAAGTCTTTTCTCTCTCCCTTTATGTCAATGTCTAGTACTCTTGTCTAATTCTATAACTTAGAGGCAGAAAAACAAAAAGATTTCCCAACTTTGGAAATATTCCTCACCTTGCTGTTTCTGTTCCAAAGGACATTCTCCAGTCCCGGATGCACAGTGCAGTGAGGCCTTGCTTGTGGCTTATTTTTCAGTTTGTAGATGTGTAATCACCTAAAGCACTTATGTTGTGGCTACAGGAGGAACACAGTTCCTACATGTTCCTACAGGCAGTCCTGATGGCCATAAATCTCAGTGCCATGTGGAGTTTGTTTACACCCAAACACAGCTAACTCCCTTTCACTGGACGCCCTGCCCTTCCCCGCTAGAGGCGCCTCTCAGGAAGGTGCCCAGACGCAACTGAAGGGCTTGTTGCTTACTTTCCTGTCACTTCCAGAAAAAATAGTCAGCTCTACAATGACTTAAAACTTATCTGGTTTAGAAAACATCTATTTAGAAGTCATCTACACTAAGTGACTTTTTTTTTTCCTGAGGCCTGATAAGCACTGAATGGATTGTATTCAATTAAAAGAAATTGATTCCCAAGAAATAAACTCTTCCAGGCTGTGTTCAGGAGCGTAAAACAACAGTATTTATTGGTGCTTATCTCCAATAATCAAATCCTCTCGCTCTCCCTCTATTTCTTTTTCTTTCCTTCTTTCCTGACTTCCCTACTTGCTATTATAGGGAAAATATTAATTCCCTTTCTGACTTCTACATTCTAGTATGTCACCTCATAAAATTCCCCTGGGTGTGCCCTTTCAAAATGAATGCTACCAAATAAATAAACCTCCTTTAACCTCCCCTTAAAGGACGTGTGTACACACACAGACACATGCACTCAGAGACACCGTGCTCACTTGCATACAGGAGCCCTGGTGAAAACAGATTAACCCCCAGATGAGCTCTGAGTTCCACCCTAATTTTATCTCATGGTGTGTAGAGAGGTTGCAAATAACTCAAATGTTAAAATGCCATTTTCCCCTCTCTTTGAGCAGAGTTAATAGTAACGTTGCTTAAAAGGAACAAGGCTCTGTTTCTTTTTGAGTGGCGTTCTCCATTGTGACTCCCCAAGCTTATTCTTATAGGCCCTTAGGAGGTATTGTGCATATTCTTTTGTGGAATAATGAAATGTTTATATTACACGGTCCCATTGTAAGATCAATCAGACCCTGCTGGGGGATTTATAAACATCATCTGCAGGTGGTCCTCGTGTGCCACCCCCAGAAAGGGGAGTTTTCATTCTCAGGAAACAGGCCTCACCGAAACCCCACTCAGCCCCGACACCAGACCCAGCCCTGCTGCCCAAACAGTAACTGATGGCCTTGTCACGAATCTTGGCTCTGAAATGACCGTGTTTTAAATTCCTGTTTCTCCAGAGCCTCCCGGGCATGTCCTCTGCAGCCGAACAGAAGTGGTAATTACACACGGCTTTCTGAGGAATGAGGAGCCAGGCGCTCATCTCAGAGGCGAAAGTTGGCGCAGACACTTAGACTCTGCCTTCTCATCGTTCAACAGAGCCACCTCTTCTTAGAGGGTTTCGCACGTATCTCTCAAACGGCACTTTCTCAGCCACTAAGGTTTTCCAAACAGGAAACGCATATATACAATGAGGTGTGATTTCATGGCCTCCTATCATACTCAGGTTCCCAAGAAAACAAGCAAGAGGTTGTTTCTTCTCCCTTGGATAATATTCCTGTAATCAAGGTGGGGTTTCTAATTCCAGGACCCCTGGCTGAGTTAATAATGTACTTCTAGGCATTTCCTTAAGGTTAATGGCAAAGAACATGGGTCCAAAGAATGTGCCTCTGTCAGAGGACAGTCATTGTTCTTCTTATTTCCTTCTGCTTTTGCATCTTTTCGGTCCGTGTCAGCTTCTGGCCTCAAGGTGGTGTGACCCAGAAGCAAGAGCCTTGGAAGGTCTCAGATCAGAATATGCAGCTTCAAATGCTGCCTTGGCCTATAACCAGCCATGCTGGCTCACAGCAAACCTTTAACCTCCCTGGATCAGGGAACTCCTTTGTCAACGAAAGGGGTTGATCTAAATGGGTTCTAATGCGTCTTTCATCTCCACTTTCTATTATTCTGAACTTCATGCTTCATTATAATCTGTGTGTCTCTGGCATAGAGTTGGCATGAACCCAAGCACATGCCATTGGCTTAGAGAAAGTAAACATTCTGGGTCTGTGAAATGATAGGCTTCCCTCTGCCGAGTTCAGAGGTGTGTAGGCTACCTTAGGTACAGCGCAACGAGAGATCCCACAGGCAGAAAGCTATTTTTTAAGAGCAGTGTTAAAAGATGTGGTATTATTCAGTAAAGAATAATCTGCTGAGGGCAATGTGTTGTTTTTATTCCCACTGTAATTTATCTTTCAACGCATGGCCAGGAGAAGAGGCAATAAACTGTGAGCCCGCAAATGTGAGGGCTTTGATTCTAGTGGGGCGGTTCCCAGGGCCTCCTTGAGTTGGAGATGTCATCGAACAAGAATAGTTTAGCATTTCACCACTATTTCTTGATCTCAAAACATAGGGCCTAGTTTATGTTGAGCCTTTGAGAAACTAGATGGGTTTCTCTCTTGTATTTTCTGAAACCAGAAGTTCAGAGGAGGAGGCTGCTGAACCAGCTGAAACAAACCTGCAGTAACCTCGCAGATTTGATGTTGGTCAGTGCGTGCTATCCAGTATCCTCCTTGGGGCACCTGCTTCATCCTGGGTCTCTACAGTGTCCTGGATCAGTAATTAAGTTTTAACTACTCCCTGTAGACCCTGCATTGCCTCTGCAGTCCCTGTATTCCCTCTGTAGTGGGAATAGTTTGTCCCAGATGCCTCCTGGCTTTGCATGGTGGCAACTCTGGGTGGTCTGTGGGAGGTCTGAGACCAAGACTTGCTTTTTCCTGCTACCCAGTTTAACTGGACCTTCTCCAGACTCCTGAGTATATTTCCAGAGCATTTATGCAGGGGGTTATGTAGGGGTCATGAGGACACTGGTTATTTGTGGCTTCTCTGTATAAACCTTTGCATAAAAATTCCTGTTTGTCAAACAGACAAAGGGAGAGGTGATTGTTAACATATCTAGATGACTTCTCCCCTATTGTAAAGAATTCTTGATCTATTTAATCAGGAACTCTTACCCCCATTTCTCCCTGGCTCTGTCCTACTCTTAGTCTTGACTACTCCAGCCATTTTCTGGTTTCCAGGGCATCAGGGTGGCTGTAGTTTGTCTTTTATGGGTAGCTGCCCTTCTTACACATGAAAGCTGGAAGGCAGGGGGCTCTGTTGAACCCCTAGGAGTTAGGAAAGCAGTTTAAGGGCAGTCAGCTCTCTCACAAGAGTCTTCCAGAAGAGAAAAGGGCAAATGGCATGAGAGGAGGTGAATGGCATGGTGGAAAGAGCCCAGCTTATACCCTGGGAGACTGGAGAAACTAACTCTGTCACCAATTCTCTGTTGGCTGTAGCCCAGAGAGGTCATCTCTATAGGTCTTGAGTTTCTTCACCTATGAAGCCAGTAGTATTTATGGAATGGTTTATAAGGTTACTCTGAGCACAAATACATATATTACGATTCGTTAGCTTGAGAGAAAGAGATGGGATTTGATGTCCAGAGTTCAGAGTTGAAACAGGCATTTGAAAATGATGTTTTCAGGTTTTTGCCATTTGAAGATCTATGAGAAGTGAAGATGGGAAGCTCTGGAAATAGAACGTCAACTGAAGGTAAACTCTGCTTGGTTTGTGAAACTTTATTAATATCTACCTCACTCCTCACCTGTATGTGAAGTCTTTGAGGGCAGGGCTTTAGTCTGGTTTGTTCACTGCTAGGTCCTTACCACCAGAAGTGTGCCTGGTATACAGGACACACTCACTAAACAATTACTGAATGAATGAATGGAACTGCAGTGGTTGCCATTGCTCCTGCTGTCAACCTGGCTCCATTTCCTGTCCATCTGAGGACATGTCTGCTCATCTCCCAGGTGCATCTGGTCACAGTGGGACCTGTATTCCCTGTTTATTGCCACTTCCATGGTTGAGCTGATTGCAGGCCACTGTGAGCTCTGCCTTCTTCCGGAAACCCTGCTTCGTTGCTGGACCCTGGTTGAACTTCTCATTAGTAACACCCAGAGTAGTCCTGCTTAATTCTTGCATCCAGCCAAAATGGGCTCGTTAGCATCCCCTTGCATGCCTGGTAAGGTCAAGGATTTTAGCCAGCATCTGTGTGTAAAGCAGAAGCAACATGGAGCCTGGTTTGAAGCTTTAGGTCTTACAGTCCAGGTGTAGACTGCTGTGGTTTGTGATCCTCTCTATACATGTTGCCTGGAGAAGCCATTCTGCTTTCTGTGCTTTGGCTTCCTCGCCTGTAGATGGGACTAAAGCCATGCTCTCCTAAAGTGATGTTGTGGGGATTGAACGAGGTGATTCTGAGAGGCACTTACACATCTTCCCACAGTAACAATCCGTGGACCGTGTGCGTCACTGCTGAGGCTCAGGAGGGGAATCTGAGACTTGACTGTATCCTTAGTCATGGCTTCAAGTTGCCACCTCAGCAGGTTTTATGAAAGCCGCATCTGATCTGGCAAAGGATGTGTCATCTTATCACAGAGAGAGATTCATAGTATCAGATGACAGATCATGAAGTTTCAGGTTTGTAGATTTCCCAATCGGGTAGAAGGAAGGAGAGAAGAAGGGAGAGAGGAGAGAGTGCAAACTAAATTCTCTCTCCCCTAGGGTCATGTTTCCTTTTGGTTTTTTCTCTCCAGAGTTCTCAAAAAGGCCTCTATGGAGTCCTATAAAAATAAAGGTTCATAGAAATCTCCAATTTTTCACAAGTTGTTAGAAATTTGGTAACTTAGATGGGGATTTGCTATTCCAGCAGGAGACCCAGTGGTCACGTTTCAGCACTTTGGAGTCTTGAGACAGTACGGGGGGATGTCCTGGGTTACTGGGATGAAGACACAGAAGGAAGATCTTGCGGTCCCACTGCTCTGTCCTTTCCCTCGGAAGATCTTCCTGGATACTGACTCCGTTGCAGGTGTCACAGGCTTTTAGGTTTTGGAGGAACAAAGAGGGATTTAAAAGTGCCATCTTTATGGTCATAACATGACTCTACAACGTTAGGGGTCTGGAAGATGAAAGCAGACACCAGCAATGTCCCTTTTTCTTGAAAATCAGCTCCAGACGAGGGTGAATGGAAGATGTCAAAACGCGAGCCGGACTCCTGCTCTATTTAGGATAGAGCAGAAGGTTGTTCTCAACATGCCCCTCAGTTTTAGTTTAGAATTCTGCTTCCCTCTTAGTTTAGAATTTTTAAATTTTGTCTTCTAGAATGTTCTTGTTCAACCCTCCCAATCTTAGAGAAGCAATAAGCGTAAACTGAATGGTTCTCTGGTGTTGTCTGGCCCTTGGCTTCCCGAGGAATCAGGCCTTGGACTGGAGTCTGGACTGGGAAGTGCGCTGCGGCCCTGCCGCTCCTTCCACATCCTCCCGGGCACAGACCTCAGAGGGGCGTCCAAGCTCACACAGGTGGGTCCTTCTCCATAGAAAACCCAAGAAACAACACAGGTTCCGTTCTTTAAGATGGCTAAGCGCATTCCATCACTGACATAGTGCCCAAACACGAATGCTGCCTGCAACCATCGGAACATCGAGTCCTTTACGCTGTCATCTGGGGAGTGAGAAGATTAAAGGGACTCGGCGTGCCCACAGAATGGGTGGGGGATTTGTTTGCTTGTTTGTTTTAAATGTCTCCTCCTGCTGGAGCAGAGAGATCGCTCTTTAAGTGGGGGTGAAGTGCTTCTTGTCTGGGACGTGCTCAGAGCCTCTCTAAGTAAACTATTGGACAAACCCTTCGCAGCAGCGAGTAGGAACACGTCGAGAAGCCGCAGGGTAGCCGCGCTGGTGCTGTTCTTAGCAATACTTGTTAAGTTCTCTCCATTAGAATGTTTTTAAACAATGAGAGGCATGTCATCTGGATTTGACACGATAATCCTGAGTTTATAGAATTTCTTTACAGTGTGTGAAACTGGTTTTTAACTTCTCTATTCCTGGCCCTCAGAGGTGGAGTAAGCTAAGGGCTGGGTAGGAAAATCTGTCTCCTCCTCCGGGTTCTCCAGCCCCTGAGCCCTGCCCGCCCCAACACGGACCTTCTGGGTGAGTTTGGTGGCTACCGCAACTGCTGAGTTATTTCTTAGCTGTTCCCCAACATAGATCGGTATATTTTACAAAGTCCTCAGTTAGGACTTTGCTAAGGATTCTACTCCTGCACAGCCCTGATTCCACTGAAATTTATTCATTAAGGAACGGCCCATATCTTTTTCCTTTTTTTTTCTTAGCTTGCCTAGGACTCTACAGGACACAAGTATTAGGATGATGGCACAGAGGAGGAAGATATTACTGTGTGCATTTATTTATTAATATCAGAAAGCATCAATATTTTTACCTCCCTATGCATAGCGTGTATAAGCTTGGTATTCATTTATTTAAAATGTAGCATTTAAAAATCAACAAGTGATTTATGTCCAAGTCAATTTAAATGAACTATGTTAATAAATTAAAATTCTTTTTGTTTTTTGATATGGGTTCTTGATCTGTTGTCTGGGCTAGAGTGCAGTGGTATCATCATAGCTCATTGTAACCTCAAATGCCTGGGCTTAAGCCACTCTCCTGCCTTAGTCTCCCCAGTAGCTGGGACTATAGCATGTGTTATGACACGCAGCTAGTTTTTCCATTTTTTTGTCCAGACAGGGGTCTCGCTCTTGCTCAGTCTGGTCTTGAACTCCTGGCTTCAAGTGATCTTCCTACCTGGGCCTTCCAGAGTGCTAGGATTATAGGCATCAGCCACTGCACCCAGCCAAATTATAATTCTTGAAAGTTGCAAGCAACACCAAAAACAAAAGGTCTTATTTGTCCAAGTTAAATTTTTAAGTGTTATTTTTATGCTGCAAAAAGGTCACCTAGAATAATAGCAAAAGGTTGATCCATTGTTAGTTAGATTCTTGTTTGTATCAACTAAGACTTTCACAGACATTGTCCATAAATGAAAGATACTTTAAACAGATATTTAGAACCATTTTTACTTTATGCTCCTTCATGTCATTTCATGGTTTCAACGACAAAGAACTGTAAATGTTTTAAACCAAATATAATGGAGAAATAAGTATAAGCTACAGAGCTGTGCTGGAGAAAAGTGAAAACTGTTGAGTGATTATAAGATATTTTAAGTGAAATATTAAGTGATAAATTAATAAAGGATTTTAAGTTAAAAAATCAGGGAGACTTTAATTAATTGAATTATATTGAAGACTATCAGTATGTTCCATATGTTCTACAGAAGTTAAAAAAATTCTATTTATAAATAGCTTACCATAGAGGTTGAGATTAAAGAGGTAAGGTAGCTCCCAGTCTGTATTGGAGGCTTTTTGTACAGAATATTGTTACTGCTTTCCCTTTTAGAAAGAATAAAAGCTCTGTGTCTCTCTCAACTTTTCTCCTTCACAAGAGAGACCCACTTCCAACTTTCTTTCGAAGTCCCCTAAATTTACTTTTTGTTCTTCCTAAATAAAATCTGCCTCTTTTACCCTGAAAAAAAGAAAAGAATAAAAGCTAACTCATGCTATTTAGGGAGATATAGACTCTGTTTAATATAAAAAGGATGTCAGTGATGAGTCTGTAGTCACTGTGTGTGACTGTGACTTCTGCTTCTGTCAGAAGTTGTCCTCTAAGGATTAAACCTTCCGCTCTTTGACTTTTTTATTTATTATTATTTTTTTGAGACAGAGTTTCACTCTGTTATTTTGAGCTAGAGTGCCATGGTGTCAGCTTAACTCACAGCAACCTCAAACTTCTGACTTTAAGTGATCTTCCTGCCTCAGCCTCTCATGTAGCTGGAACTACAGCCTTCCACCACCAAGTCAAGCTAATGTTTTTATTACTTTTTTTTTCAGTAGAGACAAGGTCTCGCTCTTGCCTAGGTTGGTCTCAAAGTCCTGAGCTCAAGCCATCCTCCTGCCTCAGCATCCCAGAGTGCTGGGATGAGCCACCATGCTCGCTGACCTTCTACTCTTTGATGGGCTCAGCTGAAAACCCTGTGGCCCATATGAGTCAAGACCTAGCTTCTGTTGCAGTGTCCCCAGGCCACAGGGATGTCACTAAAGACTGAGAATAGGATTGGGAGCTCTGGAGGGTTCAAAGAGCTTGAGGTTGGTATCATATCTGTCCTCCTAGAGTGAGTCTGAGACCCTCTTGCTTTTGTCAGTGTGGCCTCAGGTCAGGACAGATGGCAGATTTGGAGCTGAGTCAAAACATTACCAGGCATCTGCTGCCAGCCACATCCATCCTGAAGGGAAGTGTGCCATGGCACCAGAGGTGGGAACATGGAATTTCAGAGGGGGCTCTGATGTCCTTTGTAACAACAAAATTACATGGTCCTTTCTTCCTTTGTTAACACTGTTTTATGGGTCAGGGTGAGCCCAATATGTCTTTAAATCATTCATGCAAACCCAGAATTCAGCTCGGCTTGTCCTTCCTACCCCAGAGTGGGCTTTACTATGAGCCAGAGGCTGATGGACCTAATGTTATTGGGACAAGAAGATGGTGGCCGACAACAAGCTATTGCTTAACTTCTACAACCGAAAGTCGTGATGATCCTCTGCTTGGTCTCTGGAACTGAGCAAGCGCTCAGACCTGGACCCCACTGAATGAAGAAACCTGGTGTCCATGAGAAAGCACCTGGAAATGCCACCTCATGTAGCAATTCTCCCAGTCTTTCTCTAGTTGGACTGTGGCCTTTGTATGTGTCACCACTCCTGGAGGAAGGAGAATATTTAGCCATCTCGAAGAGTGTCAGACATGGGACTTGAGATGACACTCTAGCACCTGAAGTGTCACTGTAGCTCCAATTTTAGAGTGAAGACCCCACAGGACGAAAGTACAAATGAAGTCCTGGCCCAGGTCTGACTCAGTGTTCAGAGAATGTCACAGTCATTCTGTGGCTCCCATGTGTATTGTCACAGAGATAGAAGTGGCTGTGTACTTTGTAGACATACTTTGTGTAGAATGAGAAGGGGCCTGTGGACAGTGAATATCCAGGCTGGTTTGTCAGGTGCCTGGAGGGAGAAGGACTAGAAGATTGGAAACAAGAAGGTCTTGACAAGAGGCATGAGGTTGACCCTATGAGGACCTTGAATCAAAGGACCCACTTTATAACAAATAACATGTGGCTGTAGTACATGACCATGACCATGGCTACCACCTACTCCTCCCACCCCTAACAGAGTAATGGAAGAGCCTCTGACTTTCTTGTGAATTTCTCAAGAAGACAGACTTCCCTGGAACTCTGGGGGAGCCAATCCTAGGATGAATTGGCTTGTGCGATGGAAGACACTCTTCTAGAGCCTAACAGAGTAATGGAAGAGCTCACCCTGGCAAGCACACCTGAGATGCCAGTTTGGAGATGATACCCTGCAAGGCCCAACTTTATCTTCCATGGTGGGGCAATCACCCTAGTCAATGTCCACCTAGGGTACTATGCCCCCCAAAGTAGAATATCTGGGTTGGAACTAAGGAGGAGAAACAAGACTTTCCCACCTCCATTACTCAAGAAATCACCTGAATGCTATACTTCCCACCCCCATTTAAGCTCTGTGGGTCTAGAGGAGAGGATCCCAGGAAGCAGTGCTTATGAGGGGACACAGTAATAGTTCTACTAACTATAAGCTGTGGCTGCCACCTGGTCACTTTGCTCCTTGTGCCCAGGGGCTCAGCCTGGCAAGCACAGTCCATCCTTATCAAGAAGAGGAGGCAGGGCTACGGCTATGTAGAACGTTCAGGGAAGAATACATTTGGACATTTGGCAGAAGTGGTCCACTGAGGTGTTTTCTGGCACTGTCCTGTCCAATTTTGATAATAAATGGACACGTGTAGCCATTGAGGCCTAAGAAGGTCATAGAGATTCAGGCTCTTCAGGGATGCAGGTCTGGGCCACCCACCAAGAGGGCCACCCAGACTGGCCGAGGCTGAAAGGAATCTGTGTTCTGTCTCACTGACCTTCTTGTGAGTTTCTCCAAGAACAGAGACTTCCCTGGAATCCTGGGGGAGCCAATCCCAGGAGCAATTGGCTTGTGCAATTATGGGGCCTGGAAAATCCAAAATCTGCAGGCCAGGTAGGGCGAGTTGATGGTATAAGTAGAGTCCAAAGGTAATTTGTCTGGAGGCAGAATTTCTTCTTTCTTAGGGTACCTCAGTCTTTTAAGGTCTTCAACTAATTGGCTTCAATCAGTTGACTGAATTAAATGTTAATCATGTCTTAAAAAATACATTCCCAGCAACATCTAGACTGGTGTTGACCAAAAAATGGGCACCATGACTTACCCAATTCAATACATAAAATTGACAATCATAGCAATTTAGATTAACACTCAGGAAAAGCATCCCAAGGGAAGTGAAATCTAAGCTGAGCCTAGAAGGCTGAGCAGATGCAAAGGCCCTGGGGCAGGAATGAAGCTCAGTGTGCTGACTCCATAGGGAGTTCCCTGAATCTGAGTCTATAAATTGAATATAACAATGTCTAGGTAGGGGTGGTGTAAGAATCCAATATAACAGCCTTATGTGAACCCTGTGTCATTATATAAAACATAAAAGTGATCTCAATGTCTTCCTGGAACTCTTCGTGGTAAGAAATAACACAGGGAAACAGTAAGTAAACCACCGAGTCGCACAGTACACACGTGCTGGATTGGCCTCTGCCTTCTCATTCTGCTCCCCTTTTCATCGAGTCACTTTCCCCTGTTACGTGTCTAATGAAGGTGCTTATCAGATGCGTGCCAGTCCATCTCTAGGAGCCTGGAAAATTTCTGGATTCTACTAAGCAGATTTATGGCACTATTTGGACGCGGATGTTTAGGGTTGTCTCAGGATCTGGATTCACTCTAGTTATTGCCATGGATCATCTGTTATCAGAGTCAAAAATATAGCTCATCACCCTTTGCACTAATAGACACGGAGCAGAGAGAAACTCCAACAAGCATAAGCATCAGTAACAAAACCAGACCACACTCTGATGACTGCACCTCCAGGGGATGCAAAGCCCCGCATCTCACTGCGCTTGTCTGACCTGCCAAGCCTGGGTCCCTCGGGCTGGGCAGGGCCAGTAAGTGTGCTCCCCTGAGCCCATGCAGAGGCCTTGTCCATGGATATATATACTCTAACTCTGCCTGCCAAAAAAGAGCCTAAGAAAAGTTATTTTCTAATGTATCACTTTTATAATGCAAGTTCCCAATGACCTCAGGCATAGAGGAGGAATTTGGAGAGAGAAGACAGAATTATTCCATCAACCCCAGATAGGCCTCTCTAAGAGAAGAATAAAACCAGGCTTGGCATCTTAGAGCTGAGAGGGACAGGGAGATTTTCAAGTTGAGGCCAGAAGGGAGCACAGCAGAGCAGAGGCCACCCAGCCAGCTGGTGGCAGGTCCAGAATGGAAGATGTCTGCTGACCCCTGACTCACCATGGCCACAACGTGAGTCGCAGCTCTACTTCTGGCTGCTTCTTGCATATGATCTTAGCTAAAACGAGGACTTTACCACTCTGGTCTCACTGAGAAGGGAAAGAGCAGACACATTGTGCTCCTGTTCAGGGCCAATGTCATCTCACTTACCCTTCCTGATATCCCTGCAGTGGTGAAATAGACACAATTCACAGAGCTGGGGTTCCTGTCCTTAGTGCGATACACATGTGGAGCCAGATGGGTCAGGGCCCATCTGCACACTGTGGGTGCTGAGCAGCACCCCGGCCTCTGCCCACTAGAGGCCAATAACACCACCTTGCCACAACCACAAATAGCTCCAGACATGACCACGTGTCCCCTGGGTGGAACTAATATGAGAACCACAGTGAACTTCAACTCCTGGACAAGCCTCTCCCAGGCAGGACCCAGAGCCCATGTGCTCTTACCACCATTCTCAGAAGTGTCACACAAACAGCACAAGAGGCTGATGTGAGAGGCTTGTTAAGAGACTGAGCTGCAGAGAACCATCGGGGGTTTAGTCCCTCCGGACATCAGAACTCAAGTGCAGTCCAAGTGGATTCATGGAAGTGTGGGGGGAATAAATCTATTTCTCCTTCCCTCCTTCCCTTCCTCCTTTCCTTTATTCCTTCCATCTCTCCCTCCTTCCCTTCTTCCTTCCTCTTTTCCTTCCCTCCCTCCTTCAATCCCTTCTTCCTTTCTTCCCTCCTTCCTTCTCTTCCTCCGTCCTTCTCTCCCTTCCTTCTCCCCCTTCCTTCCTCTTCTCCTTCCTTCCTTCCTCTCCCCCTCCTTCCCTTGCCCCTTCCTTCTTTCCTTCCATCCCTTCCTTATAGGAGTTACTAGTAAGCCCTACTCCAGGCAATCCCCATCCCAACAGGGAGAGGAGGAGACTCGTCTGTGGGAGGAGTGCCTCCCCGTGCACATCCACATTCGGCACCACCCAGGAAGGATTCTTAGCAAAGACACTGAACTTGGGATCAATTAAGGCCCTACACATAACTACCGATTTGGAGAAAATAAAAAGGAGAGAGGTATATAGAGATGCAATCAGCAAATTTCAGACAGGACAAGCAACCCATTTTCTTCAACAACAGCAACAACTAGCAAATCCAAGGGGCGAGGGAAGAGACACAGACCAAATCAATAGATCGTAAAGTCTGAATGACATATTATTAAGCATAAAGCATAGACCTTGTCTGGATCCCATTGCAAACACACACTTTTTAAAATGTTCTTGAGACTGGAGAAATGTGAACATATACAGGTTATGTACTGATATTAAAGAAACCCTAATTTTATTGTGTGGTGATGGTACTACAGTTATTTTTAAAAGGGGAGTTCATGCCTTGTGGCAATGTACATCTTTTATGATTTTTGAATTTAGCTTCAAAATAATCCAGGCAAGTAAACAGGTCTCAAAAATACAGAAAAAAGTAACTATGAGGCATTTATTGTTGAAGACAGGTGATAGACACACAGGAATTTCTCTCTACTTTTGTTTATGTTTGGAACATTCCATAATAAAAATTAAAAGGAGAAATGAGGCAGGAGAATGTGTTCATGGGCGTGAGGCGAGGTGGACTTGTTCTCTCCACCGTGGTTCACAGCCAGCGCCAGGCTGAGTGACCTTGCTCAGAGCCCATGCACTGCAGTCACAGAACCACTGACTTTGCCACTTTCCTGGGAGTAGTGAAAAGTGGATAACAGAAGGACAGGGGAGCCCCCTCTTTGGGGGACAATGCTGTGGCCAGAGCAGAGGAGCAGTGGCCCAGTGCCCAGGGTGGAGGGGCAGAAGGGCAGTGTGTTTGGACAGGGACCAGCTTTCCATTCTCATGGGACCCTTGCTCGCCAGAAGATTTGGGGCAGTACACGTCACCTAATCATCTGCTTACGGGTCCTCATGGAGAAAGGAATTCCTGACTCACCCACGAGTTTGTGGTGGTGATGATCACACGAAAAGGGCGTGTGACTGAGCTGTGTAAATCAGAGTCCGTGGCACAGATGAAATACACGGTCACTAGTACCAGGGATGCAAATGGACTGGGGCTGGCTATTGTTATCTGTGCCTGGTGAAATTGGCGTGAGGTCCATGATGCACAAGCCAAACAATCGTCCCTCCTCACCAGCCCCATCTACCCATGTACCTTTTGAGGGTGTTGTGACAGCATTTCCCCCAGGCCCAGGAAGGCTGGGAGAGTGGGGCAGATGCAGAGCCAGGTCCATCTAGCAATTGTGTGACCTTGGCCAGACAGGGCATTCAAACTCTCTGAGATGAAAAGTGCCCACTGGGCAAGTGGGAACATATAGCAGTTACTGTCAGTGTGGCTGGGACGCTCCTGTCACTGACTCCACCTCTGCACCAAATGTCTGAGTGCTGAGCATCATTCACAGGCACTGGGGTACGGCAGTGAACAGACAGATATCTCTGCTCAGAGTTTGGAGCCTACAGGCGGGGATAGACAATGAATAAAATAAGCGGGTGAAACATGGGAGTGGGGATGTAAACAGTGTGTGGCTGCCCTGCACCCACATGGAGCTATATGCACAGAGGCTAGTTATGGTGGCCTGCAAAGGCCACTTTTAAGTAAAGATCTGAAGTAAGTGAGGGAAGGAAACAACAAGGGCGGGAAATGAGGCAAAGCAAACAGCACACGTTGATGTCAAGGTGCAGAGTGGGCTGGCCTGGCATGTTGGAGGCACAGGAGGACCATCCGGCCAGAGCAGAGAGGGTGTGAGGCCTGTGGGGAGGATGTGACAGAGATGTCTGGCATTAGAGTACGGTCATGGAATGTGCCTGGCTGACACCCCATACACAGCAGGTGCTCAAGAGAAGGCTGCTGCCATTGCTACGTAAAATTTGGAGGTAAGAAAAAAGTTGAAGATTCTTCCTTGAGGTTAGTCCACTGGACATCCTGTGCCCTGTGCCGTGTGGCAGTCACCCAGCCCCTTTGGGCAGTTTCAGATCAAGCGTGACCACCTGCTGACTGCTGCCTGCTGACCCCAGAGGAGCAGAGCCCCAGGCTGGAGGCGGACAGCCTCCCATCCTTTGATTCTGTCTGACCCTGACACGCTGGAGATACAGCAGGTCAGAACCAATATTTTCAGGGAACATGTGAAAAGGCGGTTTGTGTGCCTGCCCTCGCTCACTCCTTCATGTCTATGCGCAGAGATCAGCGTCACACTATCAGGACCTCACAGAAATGGGGTCTTTCCAGAGAGTTAGGCAGAACAGAGAGAAATTCTGCTGAGAGAGGTGAGTGTGCCCAGCGCTAGCCTCAGGGCCTATGCAGATGCTTGGAGGGTCCGGGTCCCCTCTCCTGTCCCAGGGGACCGAGAAGGGTTGACTCTTCACACATCTCTGCATTGGAAATGTGCTCTGCAGTGGTGAGGACTCCCATGATTTTCCTCCTATTTTATAATTTCACATCCTCCAAAGCTTCTTGAGAAGGGTTCCGGCGGCTTCTAGCTGTGTTTGCCACTCGGGTCACTAGTGCTCTGTGGCCTTGCAGAGGCACTGCTGGAGAACTGCCTGCACAGACAGCCGTCCTTGAGGACTTTCCAGTGCAGGGTGCCATATAGGATGGCCCGGGAGGCCCTTGTGCCCAGGCTGGCCTCAGGAGCACCATCCTTGAATGCAAGGCCACACATAGTGACTGGGAGGGCTCAGGGAACAGACCAGAGGGAGACTCAGGATGCCCTGGGGCTGCCTGTCGTGAGAGCACATCCGTGCACAGGGCTGTCCCACCCTCCTCTGTGTTCCAGGCTGAGGACACCCACAGGCAAGCTGGACCACCCGCCAGGGTGCTCTGGGAAGCCGGGGACATGGAGGCAGCTCTCTGATTCATAGTGTCTCATAACCCCCCGTCCATTCCTGAAACAGGGCTAAGAGGAAGAGTGGCCAGAAATAGACTGTCTCCCACTCAGACACCCCTCTGCTGGAATTGCATCTTCAGAGGGTCGTCCTGCCATGGGGTGCAGTGCCTCCTCTCTCCAGGGTAGAAGGCAAGAATTCTACCATTCGTACAGGCAGTTGTAGCAGGACTCAGAATGACTAAATAATCCACGGCTGATTTTCAGTGGCGTCCAACTACAATCCCCGGGACAGGAACCCAAAGCCACCATGGGTCAGCCTCTAATTTTCTTTCATTGGATTTTTCTCTAAGAACTGACATTACTTACAAGTCTTTCCTAATCAAAAATAAAATAACGTGTTTTTTTTTTGTTTTTTTTTTTTTTTAGAGACAGAATCTTACTTTGTTGCCATCACTAGAGTACTGTGGCATCACAGCTCACAGCAACCTCCAGCTCTTGGGCTCAGGAGATTCTCTTGCCTCAGCCTCCCTGTAGTTGGGACTACAGGTGCCGCCACAACACTTGGCTATTTTTTTATTTTGTTGTTACAATTTGGCAGGGGCCAGGGCCCAACCTGCCACCCTCAGTATATGCGGCTGGCACCCTACTCACTGAGCCACAGGCACCACCCCAAAATAAAATAACTTTTAATAGAAGGGCAAATAGCCTCAAATAGGGACTAGATTCCATAACAGAACAGGAGCAGGAAGAGAAGAGGGCAGCCAGGTCTCAAGCCAGACCCTCATTTGGGGATTAAGAAAAGTCCTGCCCCCAGCAGGTCTGTGCGGAGTCACATTGGGGGTGTGTGGGGTTGTGATGGGTGCTGGGTGTGTGTCGGGTGTGTCTAAGCTTGAGTGGGGCTGTGTGTATTGTGTGTGTGTGTGTGTAGCGCCAGTAGGTGTTGCCTGTGTGTGCTGGTAGTTTGTAAGAACTGGGTGTGGGCGGTTGTTTTGGAAGCTGCGTGCATGTTGGGTGTATGTAGGGTGATTTGGGGTTGACACATGCGTGTGTGCTTCACATGTGAGAAATACTCCTCCATTTAAACTCAGACTGTTGATGCTGGAGGTTTGGCTCTTGGGTCCCAGGGCTTCTAGGACAAATATTCAGTACAACCAGATTCTACCAGCCTTAGGGTACAATGCAAAACCTCTCTCACTTCTCTTAAGCTCTGGGTCAAACAAAATTTTTAGAAAAAGAAAGAAAAATCAACACAGATGTTCAGAACTGGGCCGCAAGACAGAGCCACATGAGAAGCCTCTCAGATCTTGGGAACTATGAATCACTCAGCCCAAGTGGTCCAGTCCTGGGAGAAATGATACCTACCCTTAAAAAGATGCCCAGTTAGCTTCTAGTGGGCTGCAGAATTTTTCAGACACCAAGAATCACTGTTTATTTGTAACAGTATTTCTAATAAACTATGTGCAGGGGGAGGGGGGAGGAGCACTTAAATGCACCTTAAATGATAAGAAAAGTATTTAAGATTTATTTTAAGTATTTTAGATGTAACTTGTGTTTATATAAACTGTTTTTCAGTAGCTTGTTGGTTTATTGATTCATCCATTCTTTTACTCAGCGGGGATTTACTTGGGGCTTACAATGGGCAGGTGGTGGTGATATAGGCTCTTCAGGGTGGCACTTGCCATTCATTCACCAAGTGTTTGTGTCCTTCCTTGTCCTAGCCACTGGGATGTGCAGGGACACAGTCTTTCTTGTCCCTGTAGAGCTCACATTCTAGCCAGGAATTCAGACTCCAACTAGTTATTGGAGTGCCACAAGGAGAAATCTGGGGGCCAGAAAGGATTCTTGGAGAAAGTGGCCACCTGGAGAGGTTCACCCACCATCACGAAGGCTGCTGGGAGGGAAGGGAGGAAAGGATGACCCTAATTTAGCAGCATCCTGTGAAGGGCCATGGTGGCCCTGAGAACGAAAAATTGTGGGCGTTTGTGGAAAGGAAGGAGCCCCGAGGTGTGAGGAAGTAGGCATGGCAAGCCAGGCAGAGTCTTGGAGGCCATTTTTTGTATTCCATCTATTGTAAGGTCAAGGACATGGGTTTCTCTCTGATTAAAGGCTTTCATTTCAAGGCCATTGGCATAAAGATCACAAAGGGCCATCCCTAGTCTCTTGTCTCCAGATCCCTGGGAAACAAGCCTTCCTTTGGCTGTGCCTCTAGGCCACAGCTTGATGTGGGAGTCTGTCTGAAACAAAATGAATTTTTTTCTCTTAAAGCCTAGTTTTGCATTTAGGGCAGAAAATAAAGAATTAGCTATAAAAATGCAAGGTAAAAAGGAGGAAATGTTCTTTCTGGTCTTAGTATTGTGTGCTTTATGGTAGTAGCGTTCGTTAGTAGTTCGTTAGATAATATAGCTTTTCTATATTATCCTCTGAATTCTAAAAGCACATGGCTAATGTCCATTCTTCATTCTTAAATAGAATGAACCAGACTACAGGTTTGTATTGAATCATACAGGGGTTGAGTTTGTGTATATACAATAATGAAGCTAGTCCCGCATGCCATGTGCATGGATGTAGCAACCGTTGTGGATTGGAGAGTGTGTGCAAACAATTTCTCAAAGAAAGCCTTAAATGTATACTTTAAGTATACAGGTATACCTCATTTGATAGTGCTTTGCTTTATTTATTTACTGATATTGCCACTTTTCTTTTCTTTTTACAAAGAGAACATTTGTGGCAACCCTGTGTTCAATAAGTCCATCAGTGTCATCTTTCCAACAGCATGGGCTCCCTTTGTGTGTCTGTCAGCACTTTTTGGCAATAAAGTCTTTCTAAATTAAGGTATGTGAATGATACATTTTTTAGACACAATGTTATTATTGCACAATTAACAGGCTACACTATAGCATAAACATAACTTTTATATACGCTGGGAAACCAAAAAATTTGTGTGACTTGATTTATTGCAATATTTGCTTCATTGTGGTAGTCTAAGACTCAACCCACATCTCTGAGATATGCCTGTAATAGAATTATAGGCATGTGATTGATTTAAAAAAAATTCTACAGTTGTGCCATATTACCTAATAAATTTAAGACATTAAATTCCAGACACAAATAAGAAAATGTCACACCACTTACGCCAGCAAGTCATGCCCAAAAGGGAAACTTCAACACAAATTGAACACTGATTGGATTTACCAGAGGCTCTGAGCACCTTAGACTTTTGATTCTGATCCATAGTGGGAAATGTGAGCTTCAGAGTTTCCCTCCAAAGCCTTATGTCCAAAGACATGCCCCATCCGCTGTAAGCATTGGGTACATGCTATATTCACTGGGTTTGTGTATATGCGTGTTCAGTATACGTATTCATATAATAGAATATGTGAGCAATTTCACATATTAGGTCAGCATATCTTTTTCAGAGCAATTTCCTTGCTCTGCCAGCTCTTTATGACTGAAGTACCATAGAGGCAGCAAACATCCTGACCTGGCAGATAGTCCTGTGCCATCACCTGTGTATTTGAACTTACAGAGGCCCTGGGGAGAGTTCTAGACCCATCCTCTACCTTTCCCTTAGTCCATGGAAAGGGGGAGAGTCTAGAGGTTCTCAACCTTCCCAAGTAGCAATGAAAATCATTTTATGGTTGGGGGTCACCACAACATGAGGAACTGTATTAAAGGGTGGCGGCATTAAGAAGGTTGAGAACCACTGGTCTAGAAATTTACTCTGGTATTAAAATACACCAAATAGTAGAAATTTAAAAGTGTTTCATACAGCTTTAAAAAATTACAATGCAAGGCAACTAGTTGCCTAAAATCTTGGGATTGCAGATATAAATAGTTTAAAGGGTTAGGATGGTTTCTATGGGCAACTGCCGAGTCCATATGTCTGAAGAGATGATCTGTTGATTGTTAATGAGTCATGTGAATGAAAAAATGACACTGTTTGGAGATCCGGACACTAAATCTACTTCTTATACACTTCAGAAAATGAGACAGAAGAAAATAACCTTTAATTTTCCTTTGTTTCCTCATAATTGAAAAGGTAATTGATTAGTTGAGTATGGATGACAGATTCTTACACAAGATAAAGCACTTCTTAGTGAAAGTCTTGGGATCTGAATCTAAGTCCTACTCACTTATATTTTATGTTATTTTTCTTTAAGTATTTTCCCTATCATATTAATAAAAAGCTAGTAGTTTAAAGTTTATAGAACATTTAACATGAATAATTTATTTGATGAATAGAGTTTAAGGTCAAAAGGAACCAGGGAAGTCTTTTAACTTTTGCCTAAAACAATCATGATAATGTAGCGATCTCCTTTATTAATATGTCTTGCTTTTTCTTGGGTGTCACTATAGACAAATGGTTAAAAGAATATCCCAGATTACATTAAGAAAAAGACAAAAACTATTGAGAAAATGGGCAAATGATTTGCATAAGACAGCTTATTCATAAAATGTAGTAAATAATCCCTAAACATATGAAAAGGTTTTCAGTCATAGTCAGAAGAAGAGAAATGTAAATTTAATGAGAATTTCTTTTTTCATGTATAAAATTGGTAAAAATTCAAAATTTTAAAACAATTCTGTTGATGAGGCTATAAAAAATAGGCATTTACTCAAATTGCAGAAAATTGTACAAATTGGGGAAAATCCAAGCATATTGGAAAAATCATAAAAGCTTAAAATATTCAAAAAATCTTTAGGCCTGGAAATCTCGCCTATGGAATCGACTCGACAGATATGTTATGCACACAGGAAAAGAGAAACATGGACACCATCATGACAAGATTGAGTAGCACAACCTTGAAACAAACTAGGTTTCCATCAGTATGGAATTGGTTGACTTATTGCACATTAATATGACAGAATGTGTTATGCATAAAAGAATGAGGAAGCTTTTATGAATTGATATGGAAAGAGTTCTAAGATGTGTTATTAACAGAGAAAGCAAAGTGGATATGGCATACAACTTTTTGTGGATGGAAAGGAGGAGACATGTCAGCATGTATTTGCATGTGCATGAAAAAAGAAAGGATACGCAAAATCTAATGAAATCTAATGAAACCTATGAAATGGAGTTGGGGTCAGGAGTGGCTGGCAAACAAAAAACAGGCAGAAGAAGACCTTTAACAGTATGCCCCCTTTTACCGTGCTTTTGAACCAGATGAATATGTGACCTAAGTTGGAAAGAAATTACAGAACTTGCGAGATTAAAGAGTGTGCTCCAGAATGAGCTTCTCTAGGTTCAAATCCAGGGTCTACCACTTAGCAGATGGGTGACGTTGGGCAACTCAGGCTTCTCGTGACGCATTTCCTCACCTGCAGTATGGGAATCATAAAAATAGTACCTAAATCATGAATTTGGGATTCAAAAAGAGCAGTACTTGGAAAGCATTTACAAAAGCCTGGCACGCATTGAGTGTATAATACGTGTGTTCCATCATGGTTTCTTATTCAGTGATTGTGTAGGAGAGGAGACACATTGGATTGGAGAAGCGCATTCTAGGAAGATTACGGTTTAAACGTCAGTTATTGGGGTTTGAAAAACACTTATAAATGTGTTTTATTTCAGTGGAATAAATCTTGATCTCGAAGACTAAACTTGAATGTTAAGGTCCTTGGAAATGGGTTTTTTACAACATTTATTTACTTCTTTATCTCCCAGTGTGCCTAGAATGATGACACTCAATGTATTTTAAAATGAAAGGATGACAGAGGGAGCCAATAACAGCGAAAACGACGCATGTGAGGTAACCATCTGGATACTTTGCAGGTGGGAGGTCACGTGGTGGAGCACCGCGCCTGTACGTGTGCACATGCGCGGGAGCGGGGGTGGGGTGGGGGCGGGGAGGCAAGGGGGCTGCCAAAGGGGCGCTTTGCTGAGATAAGTTTGAAAAGCTCATCATGCTCTCAAGTTGATCTGAGACTCGAGGAGAAACCTTCCATAAAATGGCTCTTTATAATGCTAAAATATGTACTTTTGGAAGGAGAGAAGACCTGAAAGCAGGCTTTGGAATTTGGTTCAATGACATAAAAGAGCCATAAATCTTAGGCTCTTTTTAACTAGGGCTGCGTGGGATTTAAACACTGTAACTGTGTTCGGATTTATGTTCTGCTTCTTCCTGTTAGACGCGGAGCTGCTCTGGGGGGAGGGTTAAATCTGCAGGGGCAATCTGCGTCTTTTGCATTTTCAGGGTTCAGAGTTGCCTGATAAACCGAAGTACCTTAGTCTCGGCTGTCCAGAGCTGCCGGCTGTGCGGGAGACGCTCTAGGCTCTGGTCAGAAAGCCCTAAGCGACCTACAATTGGTCTCTCTCTATGACTAGCCAGCGACAAGGAAAGCGCTCTGATAGCTGCACGTGGATGGGGAGTTGATATCTGAACCTGAATCAATCTTCAAACAAACTTAAGAGAGAGGCTGAAGATTAAGAAAAGCGAAATCATTCCTGGCTTTCGAAAATACTTTCAGGAAAGATATGTGATTCCAGAAATTCTGCAGAGTTTCTGAATAACCTGAACTCTCGTCCACTACAAAGCTCTCTAACTGCTAGGAAAATATTAGCAAACATCTGTTTCGGGGGAAAAGTAATAATTAGCGAGCCATTATTAGACACTCTACCAATCATTTTATGCGTTATATTTTGCTTAATCCTCCGTGGCACAACAAGCAGAACTATTTAAAAATGATCCTGGGATCTCACTGTAGATTGCCCAGGAAGTGCGCTGGCTGGACCTGGAGTTTTACCGTCCTGAAAGAGGCGTTGCGCCGGAACTCAGCTTTCCACAGGACCAGCTGCTTTCACTCCCTGTGGGAGGGGCTGCAGCCATCCCGAGGATCCTGGATCTCCAGGTTCTGGGCACCCGGCCTTCCTCAGACTCTTCCTCAGCTCTGGGCATCTCAACCCAGACTGCCTGACAATCAAGGAGTCTGCTTTTACCTTGCTGAAAAGTGGTGTTCAAGTTTGTCTTTCGAGAAGAATGGTTGAGTCCCAACCCACTGCATGCAGGATAGCATGGACTTGGCCTTGCTTTCCCTCTCAATGGGATTACCAGGGGATCGAGAACCCTAGTCCTCTTACATCTGGTTCTTGGTTTCTGAGTTTCCTCAATAAATCTTACTCTTTTTCCTTAGTTTGTGCTTACATGTTTTTGAAGAATTCATCACAAGGCCCATTGTATCACATTCTTGCAACAAATTTATGAGTTAGAAATCAGTACTTCTATGTAGAGATGAGTAACAGGAGGCACAGTCAAGGTCACATGGCTAGTAGGTGGCAAGATTTGAACCAGGTTGTCTTTGAGTTCTGAGGTCGTGATCTCAAAAACTTTGTTTGACTCTGTGGAACCTCTAGTTTGTAAAGAGCTGCATGAGTGCTCAGCTATTCAAACATCCATGCAGAGGTTCAAATCTGAGTTGGAGCATGGAGCCTGGATTTAGTTTTCTTCAGTGGTGCCTTTTACTTTCTCCTATGTCTTGGGCTGGAGCCACCTCAGGACCAGCTACAGTAAGCAGTAAGTTGAGTAAAGGAGGGAATTAACAGGGCTGGGCCTACAGAGAATTCCCACGCTTCACTATCTCACTTGCTATGAACCCAGAGAAGAAATTCAGGACAAAATATGGAAGATGGGAACAAACATCTTTTGAAAAGTGGAGCTGAGCTTTCAAGAAAGTGTGGACCACTGCCAAGGGTCAACCTGGAAAAGCTGGTAGGATGAGACTGAGCTAGGCTAGGGGTAGGGGGGTGGCATCCCAGGAGCTTAGGGCCTGGGCTTGAAGTGGCCTGGAATGAGGTGGGCACTATGAACTGTCAGTCTTGCCTATAATCAGGGCCACCAATGGTTGCCATCTCAATGAGCAAGCACAATAAAGGAAATTTTTCCATCAGCAAAGAGCAGAAACACCTGGGAATTTTTGCCTGATTCTGGATTTGGAGTGGACAAAATCTCCCCCTGGGAATTCCTAGCAATGACCCTGCAGCTTGTGGGGATGAGCTATGCAAATACAAGAGAGCTGGAATAGCCATATGAGTAACAAGTTTAACTTTAGGGTAAAAAAGCATTATTAGGATTTTTTAAGGCACTAAATAATAAGAACATATACAGTTCTGAGATGATACAACCCTAGTAACATCACCTCAATGTATTTTACTTTTTATTAAATCATAATTGTGTACATTTATGGGGTACAATATGATGATTTGATATACAATGTGGAATGCTTAAATCAAGCTAATTAACATAACCATCACCTCACTTGCTTATTTTTGTGGTAAGACATTTATAATATACTCTCAGTTGTTTTGAAGTGTGCCCTGGCATTGTGTACATTAGTGAGATCTTGCCAAATACCCTCCCTCCACTCACTTCCCCTCCCCCTTCATCATGTGGATTATCTTTGTGTTTTGTTATTGGCATGAATGTGTGTTTGTATATTGGTTTCATAAGAGCATTGAGTACATTGGATACATTTTTTCCTACCTTGAGATACTTTACTAAGAAGAATATGTTCCAGCGCCATCCAGGTAAACATAAAAGAAGTAAAGTCTCCCTCTTTTTATGGCTGCATAGTATTCCGTGGTCTACATATACCATAATTTGTTTATCCATTCATGGATTGAGGGGCATTTTGTATTTAATGCGTAAGTTGACAGGCTTATAAGGAGAAAATGACAAATTACCAACTCTCGGTTATCTCTAGACTGTAATAAACTCTGTGGGGCAGGCACTTTGGAGCTTTGTTTACTGTTTACCTCAAACAGCTAAAACAGCAGGTGCCTGATTAACATTTGTTGAAGGAAATGGCAAATAATGGCAGGACACAAAAGTCAAGGCTTTTCCCCTGGCCCTTCTGCAGTCCCTTCACGCTTTAGAAGGTGGCAGAGTGAGAACTCTCCTCCTGAGAGGATATTTTGTGGGAGACCAAGTCACCATGGCTGGAGAGGTGTGATAGAGAGGCCATGTGACCCAGCCCTGAAGGACCCAAGGTGGCTCGGTGGGAGCACCCGAAGGATCAAATTGATTCTGTGATCATGTGGCTTAGCTGGAATCATTCTTTGTTACTTTCTTCTTTTTTTTCTGACAGAGTTTTACTCTGTCATGCTGGGTAGAATACCATGGCATCGTCGCTCACAGCAACTCAAACTCCTGTGCTCCTCAGCCTCCCAAGTAGCTGGGATGACAGCCTCCTGCCACAACCCCTGGCTAATTTTTCTATTTTCAGTAGAGACAGGATCTCACTCTTGCTCAGGCTGGTCTTGAACTCCTGAGCTCAAGCAATCCACCCTCCTCAGCCTCCCGGAGTGCTAGGATTACAGGCATGAGCCACCGCACTCATCACGGGCAACACCTTGTGCTCCAGGTACGATAGCCAGTGACAGTTTGGGCCCTCTGAGCTGTATATGGTCTGGCACGGACCACACTACCACACTTAATGACGGTTAGGAATGACAAATTTTAGAGCACAGCAAAACATTTTCTACACCATTTCTGGCTATGCAATTAACAAGATTGATCCTATTAACTGTACAGAGGGAGCTCCACCCCCCTCTGTTGGAAAACACACCTTCTAATCAAGCATCCATGGAACGTTGCCTGCAATTGACCAGAATTAGCCTGAATGCAAATCTCAAAGAAAAAAAAATTGTCACCACACTCACCATCTTCTGCAGCTAATCTCAAAAAGTTAGAAATTAATAACGAACAGCACCAGCGCATGCAGAACGATGACAGTTTTATAGTTTCCTCTGGGATTCCCTCCCCTCCTCTCTCAGCTGGGTCCCCACAGTGCAGAGCAGGGCAGCATGCTGGCCTTGTTTTCAGCTTGAAAGGATGCAGCACATGAAGGCTGTGGGGAATGGTGGAATTTTTGTAGCTTTGCCTTTCAGGTTAAGGAATTCCTCCTCTGTTTCTAATTTCATTTTTTAATGAAACAGTGTTGACATGTACCAGATGATACAGTTTGACAAAACTCAGTGGGGAGCATGCATAAGTGCATTATTTTATTATCTACCCTTTTCTATACACTTTAAATCTTTAGCCTTTACAATTAGAAACCAAAAAAACATGGTCTTCAGCAGAAAAACACCTGCTCAGATACCCTTTTCCACAGTACCAGCAGGCAGTGAACACCCAGCCCATGCTATACTTACAGACAATATCTGATGAGAAAAAAAACTTATTTAGGAAAAAAGAAGAAACAAGCTCAAATTTTCTTGGTTTACATTTCATAACGCTATGGGTCACATATTGTTTAAAGCACCTCCAAATTTGGTACATATATCTCCCGAATATTGGTTTGCGGCTGATTTTATGATCAATTGGCTTATACTTTTTGTCACATGTCACTTCTGACATCACTTGTCAGGGCCCAGGACTGGCCAGGTCTCGGAACCAGCTTAATTAGGTTCCCTACGCGGACCACTAAGTTCCCTTGCTCAGGTACAGTTTCTCTTAGGTGCCTGAGGGCTATCCACTTTAGCTGGAGAGAGAGAGGGTCTTAGAGAAAATAAAGCAATCTTCTTAAAAAGGTAGATCTTAGTCTCTAGCAGAGCTTGGTAATCTTCAGCAGAGAGACTCTGTGCTGACATTCTGCAGACAGGAGAGGAGCCAGAGTCAGAGGAAGCGGGTCCGTGATAGAATGCGCATGCTCCTTGACTGCCTTCTCCTCCAGCCTGATATAAGGCTGATCTTGTGCTTCTCAACCCCACAGGTGTAGAGACTGCCAATTCACCACTGCTATCATCTCGCGAGCTCTCATGCTTGTTAGGAGAGCTAAATCCCTCCCCACGCCCTTTCCACCCAGGTGTCCCATTATTGAGCTATACGGGTATTTCTTATAACTCTCACTCCTCCTAGTCATAGGCTACATGGGCTGCAACAACTTTTATGTATTTCACTTACTTTATGGTAAAGTGAAACCTTTAATGAAATGATGTGTATATATTCTACTCTACATGATATGTGTAATAATCCATCTATTTAAATAAAGTGATAATATCAGCATAATTTCTTATATGCCAGTGACACTTGTGGGGTAGGAGTGAACAGTAGATTCAGAAGTCAAATTATCTGGGTTGAAATGCCATCTTGGTCGGTCCCTGGGCTGACAAGGATCGTGTCATCTTGGACAAGTTACTTGGCATCTCTGGGCCTCTATTTTCTTATTTTTTTAATGGGAATACCAACAGCACCTGCCTTTTAACACTGTCGCAGGGATTATGCAGAGTGCCTGTGCACATCTCACAGTCAGTGTCCGTTAGCCCGATACTTCCTGAGCACGCAGGCACAACAAAGATCTGCGTGGAGTGTTATCGCCAGTAATCCTTCAGCAGTACCGGAGCTATCCCTCTATTAGGCCTGTTTTACAGATGAGGTAATTGAGTTTGCGGTTGTTTAATCCCTGCCGTTATGGCTGTTGTTTTTCATATATGTATACGATCTGTTTGATGCTCCTTTCTTGATTAGAAATAAATCCCTGATTTTATCATTGTTCCCATGAGAAATTAGCATCTCCTTTGCAACAATCTGTGTATGGTGGTATTTGGGGGAATGCACTGAAGCAAAACATGAATGAAAAATTCACTCAATGAAATAAAGGAAAAGGAAGTGTAAAGCCAGCGTGGTACAGCGGAAATACAGAACATCCACCGGAGGCCCATGACACCTGGGTTCTGCTCCTGTTTTGCCTCTAATTGTCATCTGTAAGATCACAGGGCTGCTGTGCTGGTAACGAGAGTGTAAGCTGTGGCTGGAGAGCAAGCAGACCTGAATCCTTGTTCCTGTTGCTCCTTTTCTCTGACTCCAGATTTCTTGCCTGTCACCTCAGTGGACTGAAGCCAGCAACCTCAAGACTCACTTTCTATTCTAATATGCCCTTTGCCAGAAAAGTTATCCCCTTTATCAGAAGTTACATGGCTCAAAGTTTCTAGAGACAGTCAGTTACTGGCACGGAAGAAGCGGCCATGCATCAAAGGTTTATAGATTTATTAGACAGTCTTGTTTAGTATTATCACAGATTTATTATACAGTCTTATGTGGTATTATTACAGATTTATTACACAATTATTAATTTGGGGAATGTATTGCTCAAAGGCAGCCACAACTTTCTGCTGTATAATCTTGTTACCATGTGTTTGTTTTATATGATTGGGACATTGGGAAGAATTTCCCTTTGCGGGGAAGGATAAGAACATGTTACTTTTGTTATAACATTCGATATTCCTACTCTGTGGGATCATGCATGCACACTACACAAACTGGAAAACGTTTCGAACAGATGGCATAAGCAAACCCAGATGAAACTGATTATTCCGTCAGATTAACCTCTTTCCTTGGCCGATGACACGAACTTTCCAGCATTCCAATTTGTTATAACTTTAATCAGTTTGGACCCCCTTGGTTTTCAAGTATCTATGTCAGAAACAGTCACATTAAGGAAAAAGAGTTGAACTCTCTCCAAATTCTAATGCGAAACTTTTAAACCAAGCTCTAGTCTGGAAGGAAAGAAACTTTGGGAAGAGTAATATGCAGCAGGGGCTCAGACACTTCTGAGTTTGCCTGTGCTGTAGCTGGTGACTTCACCTGGGGCCCAGGGCAACTGCTCTTACTACCTAGGCCTCATTTATCCCAACTGTAAAGTGAGGATAATAGCTATTTATATACCTGGAAGGGGTAAGGTGGTGATGAATTAGTTAATGTGTTTAGTGTGCTTTGAAGTGCTAAGTGCTATTAAGCCTCATTTAGATTACCCAAATAATTTCATGAACTCAGGGTTCTTTCCAGCAGTTCAGGAGCTGGGAATCTCTTGATCAGATTTTTCAAATGGCAGAGCAGTTTAAATGCAAACACCATCTCAAAACTGGTTCATACTGGTATTTGCAATTAATAAAAAAAAAAAAGAATTAAACACTTGAGCAATTGCTATGTCCAAGTGTACCAGAGGGCAGAATAATCTCCCCATGATAATGGAGGTAAATATTAGTTCCTGTTCCCCTGTTTGTGTGATTCCCTCTCCCCTAGTCTCCTACATCTCAAAATCTTCTAGAATTTCACAGTTCAAGAAGTTTGAAACAGAAACTCAAAGTGACGACCTTCCACAGCTCCAGAACCACATCGGGCTAGCTGGACCCTTCCTGCTGACCGGTCCTGAGAGCACGATGCCAGGCAACGTGGGTCCTGGGCTGGGTATTTAGTGCTGCCAGCCACACAGTTTCACGGTGTACAGTGGGGGCTTGATTTATCATCTAAGCCCCAGTTGAAGAATACCCAAGAAGATGAGGATTTTAAACGGGCTTATTCTGACGAGGCACCAAAACTATATGAAAACAGTTTATTTAAAACAAGAGCTTGGGGTTGTGCACATCAGATGTCACGTTGTCTTGTAGGCACTTCCTTGGTGGAGTGGTAGGGCAGGGGCTGGTGGTCCAGCTGGGGCTCATGGCCAGCACTCTCCTCGCTGACTCACGGTCAAGGCACACACTGGGCAAGCTGCCTGGCGCCAACCTCCCCCCCCCCCAAGGTAAACCTCCTGCAGGTGCGTTAGTCAGGGCTATGGGAATGGACAGCGAGTGTGATGGCAAGTGCTTTGGGGAAACAAAACCTCTCCCCTGTTAGTGGTGCGCCCTACTCTAAAGCTATCAGGTGGTGGGTTAGAAGTGATTCCAGATCATCAGCATCATGGGAAAGTGCTAACAAGTGGGGAAAGTCAGTGGATTCCACTGGGCCGACTGTCTCTTGGGAGACCCGCTCTAGTAATTCAGTCCTGTCCTTGCTCATCCACTGTAAGAGCTACACAGGTGTCCTGGACACAATGTCAGGAAATCCTTAGGGATAGAAGTGCAGGGTTCATTTGTAAAAATTTTATGGAAGAAAATTATACTGCTAAAGTTCTGCCTATTTCTTACTTTTCTTCATTCTTTTAATATCTTCCATTTTCATGGCTCCTACTTAGGATTGCGTGACACGTACTACTTATCTCTCTTTTTTAAATTACATTTCATCAGCATTTTCTGAATCCGGATATAGGAGAAAATATTTTCGATTTTTTTTCATTTAGTAGGCTCACATGATTCTAATGTAAGATAAGACACCCTTGATTGGTTTTGCCTTCCCTGCTGGAGATAAACATTTCTAATATATAGTATGTGTACCATGGACATACCACAGGCAGTAGAACTTGCTGGACCTTTTCCAAAGTGTGGGCTGGGTGGTTCCATTCCAGGCCTGTCCAGTGTGCATGAGGTGAAGTTTGTGTGGTCTGAATGGCCGACCTGGTCCCTCTGCCCCCAGACACTCCAGGTGTTTGTTTACGAGAGAGGGATGGAAACATCCTAGCTGGGATAGAACAGCATGAGGCATCTAAAAAACAGGCTTCGGGGATGACAATTCCCCTTAAGCTACTTTACTAAGGGCACTTTGTGCACATTCTGAAAAATTTGTAACTGTTAGAAATAGCCCTGAAAAGGGTATCAGCCTACACATTAACATAAATCATAATGAATATCTTTTATAGAAAAATTGGAATGTAGTAATTGACTTAGGAAATGAGTTTAGTGAGACTACCTTATTTTTTTCTTGCTGTCTTCCTAAGGATTGAGCAAAATATCCATTTTTGTTTGCTTCCTTCAAGTCTTTGCATATTTTTTTTCTAAAATTATCTGCATATTTTCTTCCTGCCTTGCTACATTCAGGAAATTGAATTTAGCTAAATTGTTCAGTCACTAAGCAGCAGGCCCAGCCTCAGCGCAACCCCGTCAGGACTCACTGGCTGGACTTCTCCCCTCCTTCTGCCTTCCCGGACTTGCCACTGCAGAGGTACTTTCAAGGAACGACAGGAGGAGGTGAAGCAAGATCCGTGGAAAATCCATAACCTGCTTCATCGGGATGAAGACCTGATTACAGTCATCAGAGCAGTGTCTGGATACTGCGACACACTGCGATTGTCAGGGGCCACAAAGGGATTCTGCTACCTGGGACTTTATAAAGTCTAGTACGACTACATCCTTATCACGGAACAGACAACAACATACCTTCACACCTTGTTCAATTAGAATTAGATGAATGTGGGTGATAAACTCCATAATTGGAGTGTTACGCTTTCTTCCAGGCTCCTTTCTCAAGGGCTGGAGAACAACACACAGCCAGCAAGGTTCCTCGCCTGTCCCTGGTCTGCTTGTGCTCGGTGCTGTGCACAGAGGTCAAGTTTCATGTTCCGTTCTGCCCTGCGACAGTGTAGCTGCCTCTCCCATGAGGACGTCCGATCCCACTGCCTACTCACTAGCTTTTCCTGTCTCCCATGGCTTGTTCAGACTGCACAGGATCCACACAGCTGTATATGTGCACCACCGAGACCCAAAGAGCTGGCTCTCTCCCTTCAACACACTATTCAAAAGACAGTACCTAGCCGGGCGTTGTGGCGGGCACCTGTAGTCCCAGCAGGGTCAGCCTCCAGCCTACAGATCCCGCCTGCAGTCAGCAACTGGGGCATAGTTGAGCAACAGCTGTACCCACCCTAGAAAAATGCCAAATCCCTGGGGCGGCCTGAGAACCAGTTCACAACTTATCTAAGAAACAGTCAGTGTTGATCAAGGGTATGGCTTCTGATAGCATTTTCACTGACACTCCAAGTAGAATGACCTAACTTGCCACACCTGTGAACTTTGAGTCTGAAGTAGGTTTAGTCACAAAGAAGAAAATACTAGAAGCTTTGCACAAAGTGGGTTTTTTGTTTTGTTTGTTACTCAATGTCTAGAACAGGGACTGGCAGACTTTTTCTATATGGGACCCACCAGTAACCATTCAGGCTTTGTGGACCATGTTGTATCTATCACGGCTCTGCTGTGTAGCATGACACAGCTGCAAGCAGTACAGAAACACAGGGGCATGGCTGTTTTCCAATAAAACTTTATTTACAAAAGCAACTGGTTTGTGGCCCACAGTTTTGTGGCTCCTGGTTTTTCTTGTTGTTGTTGTTGTTGTTTTGGTTTTTTGAGACAGAGTCTGTCACCCTTGGTAGAGTGCTGTGGCAGCACAGCTCACAGCAATCTCAAACTCTTGGGCTTAAGCGATTCTCTTGCTTCAGCCTCCCAAGTAACTGGGACTTCAGGTGCCCACCATGATGCCCGGTTATTTTTTGGTTGTAGTTGTCATTGTCGTTTGGCAGCCCTGAGCTGGGTTCGAATCCGCCAGCTCTGGTGTATGTGGCTGGCACCCTAGCTGCTGAGGTACAGGTTCCAGTGGCTCCTGGTTTTAAAAAATAAGGGTATAATGTTCTCTGAATTCTTTGATGTGGGTTTTTCAATAGCCAGGTCTAGGGCTCTGCTTCCCATAGGCGTGTAGAGGCCAGGACAGAGAAGAGGCTGCGTCCTCGTGGGGAACTGTGGAGGACCACTCTCTGCTCTGGGCAGCCTCTGCCCTGCCTCCTTGTCCTCTGCCCTGAAACCCGTTATGCAATTTACCTAGAAGTTCTCAGAGCACAGGTGGGATTCTAGGCTGGAATCCTGGGACGAGCAGAAGCGCTGAGTCTTTCTAGTTCTCCTACATGACTGAACTATTCATTGAAACCTCCTTGTATTTGTGTCTAAGCCTAGATTTTACTTCACAAACTTCTAGAATATGAAGCCTGTTCTTGGTAAACCAAACCTCCAAGACTCCCAATTATAAAAGAAGAATGGAAAATCTAGGCTCATCATGTCCACAGAGAATCAACCAAGCTCACAGGATCATGTTTGAAATCTTACATAAATTGGCTAAAATGACCTGAATTGGAGATGAATAAGGAAGATGATTCTAAATGATTCTAATTCTAAGTGATTTTAAAATTAAACTCCCAGCAGTTACCTGAATCAGTGTTGCTTTGGTAGACAAAGTATTTGGGAATTCACATCATATTCATATCACCTTTGCTACATCAGATGTTGGAGATTTAGGAGACCAAGAGGCAAGGAAAACATGGTGCTAGCTTTTCCACACGTTCTGCCTCAACTGCTCTTCCTGGCTTCTGTGTTAACATGAGGATAACAGGAAACTACCTTCTAACAGAGTAATCTTGGGAAAGTTAGTAAAGAAGAAATATTCTGAACAGGCTTTGGGAACAGAAAAGTGGATTTAAATAAAGTAACATTCAAATTCCTCATCTGTGGGGTGTTGCCAAAATAAATTTGGTGCTTGCTTTGGCCAGAGTTTGTTTGGTTTTAAAGAATAAAACCCCACCCGAGCATAATAAAAGGAAGCATTACTAGAATTACACGGGATCCTCTGGGACCAAGGGCAGGTGTGGGAGCAGGAATGGTACCCGGGCTCCCTCTGGCCCCAGGTCTCCCATCCCTAGTCAAATGTGGGGACATGGACATTTCCCAGCATTTCTTTGCAAACTAGCCTTTCCAGCTTACCCATATGCTCGGTTCTAAGTGGGCATCCCCAGAAAAGCACCTCATTCCTACATTCCCACATCTCATAGAGGGTCAGACACACAGAAAGCCCCTTGTAAATATTTACTAACTGATCCCTTGGCAAGATTGAGTAAGTTTGGTGTTCATAGCTAACTAGAAATTCCTTGGCCAAACTTCACATTCCAGGCATGGAGACATTAATTGGTGCATCTTGAGCCTGTGTCCACTGCTGTCCCTTCAGCCCTGAGGCTGTGACTCTCTGCATGGAGGAATCCGACTTGACATTGTGGAGGTAATTTTCAGAAGGCAGTTTTGGGGACTCTTGTGCTCTCACTTTAAAACCCTGCTTGCTGAAATTAAATGAGATGTCAATTTAATAAGTGACTTTCATCATGTTAGAGCCCAGACAACTTAGTGGCCTCCTAGTTATATGTTTGTTTAAATCTTACATAAATTGACTAAAATGACCTGAATTCAAGATGAACGGGGAAGATGTGACCCTGTTGTGCATGTTGTTGCCAACTCTTGGTAGGAAGGGAAGTGTGGACTTCAGTGGAATATGATCATCCCACGAACAACCTGGAGTTCTTTGTCTGTCATTTATCCCTCTTATATTGGGGTCAGGAGGACATTGATTGATTAATGATAATGTTCCTTTTAGTATCATGTGAGTTTAAACACTGGCATATATCATGGTCTTGACTAGAATGTTCCACCAAAAAAAAAAAAAAAAAAAAACACATCGGCCCTAAGGGCACCACCCTACACAAGGGTGACCATCTGTGCTGGTTTTTCTGGGACCATCCCAGTTTTAGCATTAAAAGTCCCATGTCCTAGAAAATCCAGTGTCAGGCAGGTTGGACATCCTAATCTACAAACACCTCAAGCCATAGGGTGTGGCTATGGGTCACCAGCCCTCTGCTAATCCAGTCACAGAGAAGCATCTCCACACTGGTTCTGGAAGTGGACTCAGCACTAGGAATGTCTATTGAATTAGTGGCCACCTCTCTGCATATTTCCTCAGCTCATGCTAGCAATGTCCTTACTTTCTAGCAGCTGTGCTCTATAAAGATTTTTATTCTGGAAATCATGCCTGAAGTTTGGTTCAGCACCTCAGCCACCTGACAGAGAACTGGCTGTCACAGCCAATCACTTCCTCAGTTTGAGAACACTGGGGTTTGCCTGTCTTAGTCTGTTTGGGTTGTGCTAACAAAAAACACCACAGACTTGGTGGTTTATTAACAACAGAAACAAATTTCTCATAGTTCTGGAAGCTGGAGCCCGAGATCAGCATGCGGTTGCTGTTGGTTCTGTTTGCAGGTTGCAGGCTGCTGACCTTTTATTGTATCCTCACAAGAGGGATGAGGATGAGGGAGCTCTCTGGGATCCCTTTTATGAGGGCACTAATCTCATTCATGGGGGCTCCACCCTCATGACATAAATGACCCACCTCCTAATGCCATCACACTGGGGTCAGGATTTCAACATATGAATTTTGAGAGGAAATAAACATTCAGTTCATTGCATTGCCCTCAATCAGTCAGCAGGGAAAAGGAGTCACCCACCCAAAAGGCACCTCCAGGCCTAGAGAAGATAAGAAGTCACACGTAATAACACATAGCTTCTACCACTGACAGCATCCCATATGGGAGTCTGATGTGAAAATACTTATCCATCCATTCACTTCTTCCTATGGAATGTGTGTATCTTTTTTTCTTCTTTTGAGACAAAGTCTCATGTTGTTACCCTGGGTAGAGTGCTGTGGCATCATAGCTCATAGCAACCTCAAACTCTTGGGTTCAAGTGATCCTCTTGCCTCAGCCTCCTAAGTAGCCACAGGTTCCTGCCACAACACCTGGCAAGTTTTAGAGATGGGATCTCACTCTTGCTCAGGCTGTTCTCAAACTACTGAGCTCAGGCAATCCACCTGCCTTGGCCTCCCAGAGTGCTAGGATTACAGATGTGAGCCATTGTGCCTTGCCTGAAGGTTTGTATCTTGAAGACAAAGATTTTATTTTTATTTTTTGTAAATGGTATATTCCCAAGGCCAAGAACACTGAGTACCATGTAATATGGACACATAATAGGCTCATACCAAATACTCATTGAGCAAATGAGAACAAATGAAGAAAGGAACCTAAAGTAGAGAGACCAGTTAGATAGATAAATGAAACAGTCTAGGTAAGAGATAATAAATAAAGGCCTAACTAGGTTGGTGGTTAGGAGAAGGAATCAGAAAGACACTCTTGTTCTCTGCCTGGATATTGCACATCCATCCATTTTCTTCTTTTGGGATATTTTCAGCCACTTCCTCCTTTCCCTGTTGTCCCCCCAACTACGCCCTCAACTTGGTTTCTGTAATTCCTGTTCATAGTCCTGTATCATTGTATGCACATTTGTGCATCTGTACGTATATATATGTAATTGCTTTAAAAAATTATAAGGAAAATCCAAAACATGAATAAAATGGAAAGATCACACTGAGCCTTAGGTGCCCTCCCCAGCATCTGCTGTGATCAGCGTGTGATCCATCTTGCTTCATCCATGTCCCACCCACGTCTCCCATGTCCCAGATTGGCAGAGAAGAAAATCTCAGAAACCATAGGATTTCATTGGTATGATATTTGCTTTTTAAAGAGCTTTCTACAACTGTTACAATTGATAGGTATTTATCAGGAACCTAGTTGGAGAAGGAGGAAACAGGCCAGAGAATGGAAACTCAGCCACACAGGCCACTCTGCGGAGTGCTGCCAGGGTGTCTGAGGGTGTAGGTATGACTTAGGCATGCCTGCCTGTGGCCGTGGTGGCAATGGATGGTACGTGACTCCCCAAATAGCTTGTAAGCTCTTGAGCCAGACACAGAGCCTTGTTCACCATAATGTCCTAAATACTCAGCCTATGGAAAGTCCCTAATAAATATGTCCCTATAAACATTGATTTTTCAATTAATTCTATGGAGAAATGGGTCAAGTTACTGGAAGGAGAATTTGGTACTAGGCTTGGCACTGGAGTGAGTAATTGAAGACAGGCGACACCATCACTCCAGCCAGGAAGCCTGCCGGGAGGTACTGAGCTGGGATTGGCAGAGTGGAGTCCAAGATGCCTGTGGGGTGCTGGACTAAGGAGTTCAGCCCTTATCCTAGAGATGTGATTTTCAACGGGTGTGCTGTGAAAGGATCTTAAGTGTGCCTTAAACATTTTTAAAGATCATTAGTCAAATTATTTTCAAAAGAAGTTTAAAGCACAGTAAGGATATTCTATTTTCGCTCCTTTGTTTTTGGTCAACATAAGTTAAGTATGACATGAGATAAAAAACACTGTTGAGAAACACTGCTCTAGAGACTAAGTAAGGTTGGACTGTTTGCCAGGTAGAATGCTGAGTACTGAGAATGAAATTGAGGGAACCAGGATGGGAAGCCCAGGGTGGGAACAAGGGCAGGAATTTAAAGGCTGGAAAAAGGAAGAGATGAAACAAAGAATTATTGCATGTGAGAATTGGAGAGATAGGAAGAACATTTGAGCAGTCTGTTTTTATTCAAGGTAAGGGAATTGAGCATATAATATGAATGCACTTTAGGCCGCCAAATTGCACTTAAAAATGTCAAAAGGGTAAGTTTTGTGTTATGTATATTTTAACCTCACACACACACACATGATAGGGGAATTGCAAGGTCCCAGGAGCACGAGAGAGAGTAAGCATCTATGCCATGCTGAAGGAGAGCTGAATTCCAGACATCTATTTGGCAAGTTTGCTGTCATTGCCACTGTTCTGCTACTGGCAGTGCAACAGAGGCACAAGGGCTCCAGGGGAGGGAGACAAGATGAATAAGCTTCAAGGAAGGATTTGGCTTTAGACAAAGATGACCCTTTGGACAGTGGCTGAAGGCAATTATTTCTCAATGAGTGGTCCTTGAATCAACCACATCGTGATCATCTGGAATATCCATTAAAAGATCCTTGGGCCCAGCCCAGATGTGTTGCATCAGACATCTCAGGGACAGAAGCTTCTTCTTAGACAAGCACAGGTGGTTCTAATGGACTTCATGGTGTAAGCCTGAAGGTCATCTGGTGGAAGAAAGTGCTTCAAGATGAGCATGTGAGCATGTTTCCAGCAAAAATCAGGTGGAGAGGAAAATGTTTAGAATTTGGTGGTGGGATGGTGGCCTCAGATAAAGGCTGCAGAAGACCAGAAGATCCTGAATGGATGTGTCAATGAATAAAGGAGCTGGGGTGAGGGAAGTGGTCAGGAACAGGACACCATCCTGGCTGTGATAGACCAAGAGAGCTGAAGATGAAGGGCTGGAGTAGCCCAGCTGTGGGGCCAAGCGCACTGTTTAGCTGAGATGGTCACCCATATGTACAGCAGAGCCCTGACATGGTCTTGGGTCTCAGGGAAGACAGACAGCAGATGCTACCCAGGGCACAGCGCAGAAAGCTAGGGCTGGCACAGATCAAGGGAGGGACAGTTGTGTAGGGGAGGCCAGAAGGAAAGGAAGCTTGAGGACGAGTGAGTAGGGAAAGGGAAAAGGGACAGCTGTCACCCTTGGTTGGAGGGGCTTTGGAGATGAGCTTGCTCTCCGGGGGCGGGGGGTGGGGCATGTGTCTAGCAGCCAGGTATGAGCCTCAGTCGATGTGCAGAACTTCACGAGCATATGTGAGCACCACGCAGGAGCTGCCAAGTACAGTATTCAGCTGAAAAAATGGAAGTGCATTTCCTATGGGTTCCATTATTCACACTATTACTCTGTTGCAAGGCTTTTGTCTCAATCCCAGGAAACCTTGGTTGGCTGGTATTTCCTTTATCTGGGTTCTCTCTTTCATTCCCTCCGAGGGAAGAAGCTTTGAAATACCAGCTGGGGGTGGTGAAGGGGAGCTCCTGGCAGGGGCTAGGCTGGTGCAGTCCCCCAGCAGTGAGCTCTGCACCCCATTCTGCTCCCCAAGAATGTGAGGATTATGCCTTTTGCACTGCGAGGTGCGAGGAGTAAATGGAAAACTGTACTGCTGTATTAGCCCACTATCTGGCATGCATAAGCCTTTAAAAACTGAAGCTGTTGTGGAGGTGATAGTAGTTCATTATTACCATTACTGTCATTATTACTGGCCAGGAGCTACCGAGACACTGCTCTGATGCAGACAGGAGAAGCTTCTGGGGGGTCTTTAGGAGACACCCCCCAACCGCCGCCCTAGGCCCCCACCCCTCTCAGTGATTCTCACGCTTGGCTGCACAGTAAATTGGAAGTCTGAGGGGTCCCTGAGCCGGTCCTGCCCCAGCCGGACACAGAATCGGAGGTCCGGACGGTGTTCCTTTCAGAGGCTCCTCGGGGGGTTTCCAGGCACCACCCAAGGCAAACACTGCTGACTGGACCCTAAGCACAGTGATGGGGCGAGGACGTGCCAGATACCACAAGCAGGTGAGAAGTTACTGCCACAAGATCTCAGGTGAGCAAAGGAAAGCACGTGGGGCCACACCCCACCTCCTGTCCCTGCACCCCCAGCTGCATGCCAGCTTTGGCAGCTTATTTTCCCCATCAGGACCAAAATGATGTTTTAATGTGAATGAATGTCTCAATGTGGATAAAAACAGCTGTTGGATGAGAGGGCAGGTAGGTGCGATGCCTGGATTCTCCTTCTACATCCCACCTTCCCCGGGCAGATGTCCTGGGAGACCGCAGGCCAGGTCACTGCCGTCTGCTCCCTGGTGGAAAGCTTTTTGCTTCACTTACCTTTCCCTCTAATTGGGTTCCTCCATTCAAGGTGAAGTTTGGTTTTCTTTGACTGCCTCCACAGTCTCTTCTCCTTCCCAAGGGTCTCTATTCACATGTGGGATGGGGTAGGGCAGGGCTCTGCCCTCAGCCACGTTTGCTTCAACTCTCTCTGGATAGTCTCCCGGTGTGGCACTGGTGAGGCTCCGTCATACCTCCTTCAGGGCAACATGGCCATTGAGCTCCAGGTAGAGAGAAATTACCCGGCATGAAAGTCACTGCCTCACAGTGGGTAAATAGGGGTTCTCATCACCAGGCCCAAGTTCCCTATACTCAACTATCCTGCGCTGATTTTCCATTTTAAGTCCCTGTGGGGGAATTTGGTGTGTCTATGTGTGTGGTGAGGTGGGGGAAACAAACAATTGGGGTGAGAGGAAAGAGTAGAAATGAGGGTGCCTGGGTTCTGGTGCAAATTTCCCACAAATTACCTTTATGGACAGAGATTGCCTCGAGATTAGTCCACATTGGGGGTTCCCTATAGACGTCCTTTCTTGAGACACCAGAGATCTGGAGGGCTCTTTTCGTAATTCTGAGACTTGATCAGATGTCTCCAAATTATAAAATTTGGGGGCCACTGCCCTATGTGACGTTTGCGGTTCCTCCTAGTTCTAATATTTTCTAAACGTCCCCATCCTCTGCTCTGCAGCCTGGTGAGGCCAAGGAAGAGAATTCCCATTCTCCTGGGCTGGGAATTTCCAAGCCACCATGGTAGGCACATCTGCCTCGGTAGTGTCTGGGAGGTTTGTGTTGGCTCTCAGGGTCATTTTAAATAATGAACCTGGCAGGGAAAATCACAGTGGTAACCCATCTCTGGGCTGCTTTCCAGCCCCACGGCCCTCCCCAGCCACCCTCCTTTGGCTGTTGAGAGCTTGGTTACTCTTGGGCAATGCCCTGCCATGTGGCAGTTGTGGATTTAGTTTAATGAGGGCTGAGTCGGTGGTAACTGCCTTCCCTAGTCATGCCAGTAATTGGATGTGAGGCCTATCTGCAGGGTTTTTAGTGTTTAGAACAGATGGCTGTGTTGCAACCCCTATTGCCACATGGCCCAGGGTGACTCCCCAACATTCTTCTGCCAAGAGAACAGCGGTGTCTTCCTCACCGAAGACAAGAAAGCTCTGGGAAAGAAACACATGAGGGGAAGGGTGTCCCAGAGCATCCAGCCTGCGGGTGACTGCTGAGTGGCCGCTCCCGCTGTGAGAGAAGGGGTGTACGTGTGTTCCTTAAATTATGTCCCATTTTCATCGCCTGATGCCTTCTCCTTTTCCTGGCTGGAGCGGCTGAAACCGAAAGTTCTGGCGAACGACCTGGCATTTGGCTAACCTGCTGTTACTTCCCCGTGCAGTAACAGCAGTTGCTGGGTTCCTGCCCTGTACCTGGCCACACCCTTCTTGAACGTGCATATCTATCTGCTGCTCTTTCATCTCAGTGAGCTCATCGACGTCCTTACCTTTCCAGGTTCAGCTCAGACACCACTTTGTCCTGCCTAGGAAGGTGAGCTTGGCTCACACGTTCCCAACTCCTGCAATACTGTCTCTAGTGCATTAACGTGGCTCCCCTGCTGCCCCTGCCAGCCTTTTACTCACCTATGTGTGTCTCAGCTGCTTGCGGGTTTGCAGTTTCCACAGAGGCAAGTGGGGGCCTCAGCCCTTGTTACCGGCTCAGTGTGGAATACCCCGCAGGCTGGGGTCAATGGCTCTGTGCACATTAAATCTAAAGCACATATTGTTGGGTTTGGGGTTCCTTTGCCTTTATCAGAGCAGGAAGTGAACATGTTGCAGGAAGAAAATTCCTTCAACCCTCTGAAGGCACTCAGTTAGTGTCAGGAAAGTCCTTGTGAATTAGGACGGTGTGGTTCCTGGTGTTCTTCTGGTTCTTGTCTCCTTCCTAGCCGGGAGTTCAGGAACTGCCCTCCCATCCTCCTGGGCCTGGTGGCATTTGGAGTGCTTTGTTTCAGGAGGGTTTCACTAGCTGCCCACGGAAGCAGCAATGTGGGGGTGAGGTGCCAACCATCTAGGTGTGCTCAGGACTGAGGACATTCCTAGGAAGAAAGACATCCAGCTCTAAGCCAGGGCTGTCCTAGTTTGTCCCTCTGAGCACAGTCATGGAGCTTCTAGCATCTGAGGGACAAACACAGGCATTGGGAGGGGGAGAGGGTTTGGTGACTATTTCTTCTGGTCTTGTCGGCTGTGCCGGGAGGTGTGACCACATGACGGCAAGGACAGACCTGAGGAGGTAAGGGGGGGCAGAACCAAAGAAGTTCACAGACAAGCTGTGCTCGGAAAGTGCAGCAGATGGCCATAAAACAGAGGAAGACAAGTCCTGCAAACACCTGCCAACGCCCAACTTATCACACTCGAGATTTATACGCAGAGCCCTGGAAGGCACAGCTACCCCACATCGGGAAACGTAAACAGAATGAATAACAAGCCCGCCTTGGGCTCTCCTCTGTAGGACTCTTGAAAATGTGAAGTATCACGTAGAGAGGGCTGAGATGAGTTCACTCAAAACTTGGGGGGCAGATTTCAAAGCCCATTCAGCTTAAAGAAGGTATTGGAAGCAGTCACAGGAGGGAAACCAAGTGGCTGAGGTCCCTGCTCACTGTCCACCACTGGGTAAACGGCACGATTGAGGGGCCTGATCCTGGGTGGGAGGTGGGCAGTTTAACTTCCGAGAAATGGGAAATGTAGGTGGACGGCTGCCGCCTCGGCACAGGAGTTATGCAGCTTGCAACATCTGTGTCTAGTTTAATTGCTGGAGATGGGCCCCCTGTAGATACACCAGTCAGTACCTACCCTGGGGAGTTTCAGATTGTCTCAATCTTTTAGGGGATTTGATCCCTTCGTGAGTGACTATATTACTCTTTGAGAACATCAGCCAAATGGAAGAGAAAAATTTCATCTTTACGTCTTTAAAGTGTCAGGTATAGCATTTTAAAAATTTCCTGCAGAGGGCTAAATAAATCTTTAGAAATTAACCTCATTTAGTTAATCTGCTGGGAGTGGGAAAGGGCAATAAAACTTTGAAGAGAACCTTCATAGAAACCTCTTCCTTCATCTTTGAAGAGATTCTGTGCCCAAGCCAGGCAGGAAGAACATAGGGTCTTGTGTGACGAGGAGGCATTTACTGAGCACATGGGTAGGGGGTGTGGGGGAAAAAGAGAGAGAGCGAGAGCCAGCGAGTATGACCTGGAGGGCCCTCAGAGGGAGCAGGAGAGGAGAGCTGCCTGCCACGGTTCCTCGTGTCTGTTCTAGTGTAAATATAGCCTCAGACTATATCCCCTTTCATCACGGTAACTCAAGTGGGTTTCTGACTTTAGGATGACAAACGCAGCTACGAGCTGTGCCTAGGCAGTAACACAGGACACCAACAACCTCTGCTTAAGTCTGAGCTGTGGAATTGAGTAGACCTTTTTCAAACAAAGAAAAATAATCTCCCATAAGGAGAACCTTGAATTTAACAAAGAATGGATGGATTGGATGACTAGTGACTTCTCAGTGCCTGGTAAGACAATTTTCAGGATTGTATCCCTAAAAGTAAAAAAAAGAAAAAAAACGAAGAGCAAAAGAATGTAGGAAATCATATCATCTCCAAAAAAGGTTACTCTGTGTTCCTGATGATTTCACTATCAACTCGAGGGATTTATTTTTTCAAGAATGTTATCTTTGGAGACAATTTTCATCAGTGAGTCAACCTTTGTTTGCTTGCCTTGGTTTCACCTTCTATTATCTTTTCCCCACAACTCTTTCAGCTTTCACCATTTATTGAACCCTGACGGAAGAAGGACGTCTGCTCACTGACACGCTGACAGCTTGATAAGCCATCCCACACACGCACGCACCCACTCACCGACTCCTTCTCACACAGTGGCTAGTGTTGATTTTTCTCCCAAGTTGGCTACTTAGTAAGCATCTTCCATTTCCGGAAACCCACACGTGTCTGTTCCTATTGTCATAAATGGAAACTTGGTCCCTGTGCACTTCTTGCTGTTTTGGCTTTGACAAAGTAGGTTCTTCATGCCTAAGGCCAAGGTCACTCTGAGCAGTCTCACACCTCCTGGAGGAGGGCATGCTCCCTGGGTCAGCTACTTCAGGCTGGTGGTGGCCGCTGGTCAGTGTCTGGTGTGTGTGTGTGTGCGTGTGTGTGTGTGACGTTTCCTTACATGGAGGCAGAGGTGCTCACTGGGGGAAACCCAGGGATCTGTGGCTCCTCTTCCAGACCTCCAGTCAATAAATGCCAGCATCTTAGAATATTCCAGTCAACAACAGGGAAAACTGCTTATTGCTTATGTAAATTATGAATGTGAGGGGCAAACTCTGAGTTCTAGCTGATGTCCTTCTAATATTTTCCTTTTTATGGCACTTCAAAACATCAAAGAACTCTCACACCCTTCCTCCTCAACCATCATCCCAACAGTAGTGTGAAAAGTGTGTCATTATTCACGAAGTTCGCATTCAGGAAGCAGAAGCTCTGAGAGATGGGCTGTGTTGTCCACTGTGGATCCAGTCTTCAGGATTCACCTGGACAAGACTCACGAGCTGCCCCTACTTTTTTCTTTACGAGCAGGAGAAACTTCTTTCTTTAACTTGTTGCTTTATGATCTGTCATTGTGCTGTTCTCCACCCAATGCGTTTGAAGATAACAAGGCTAGCGTGCAATTAGAATTCAGAGGGCAGTTGTGTACATGAAACTAGATAAATCATTGTAAATTGTCTTTTAACAGCTAGAGAGTTGCTGTGGAGCATGGTGATGGCATGCCCAGGGTTGTTACCTTTTCCAGCTAACTGCCTGGCTGTGACACATCAGGCAAGCTTCATACACGTTTTCCTCTCAGTTGGTGATTCTGAAACTTGGAAAAGTATCTTTCTGAAATAGTATTCATGTTTCCTTCAAAAAATTCCCCTTGCTCTCTAGTTTAATCTATCCCACCTGAAATTAGTCCACGATACAGTGGGGGAGAACAGAGTATGTCACCTTCACCTCCCCTGACACCTGTCGCATCACCAGCCACACAGATAGCTCAGGAGCTCTGTATGAGCCAGAGGTCATGTCTCAGAGCAGCACAGGAATATGCCGGTGCCCCTGCTCTTGTTGCTGGCACGCCTGTGTTCCCTCCAGGATGAGGGTGGTAAGGATGGTGCTCATTTGAAATGCATCTCCAGCATTTTGCTGTTTCTTTGAGGAGCACAGTGGATTGGTTTGTCCCTAAACTCTCCTTGCATAAAACCAGGGCTGGTGCCCCATGTGGGATCTTCTACCTCTACTTCCTCATCCATTTGGGTTGGGCCTGGTAGTGGTGATTCTATTATTTGCTCTTGTTTTTATGTTGGGAATCTTATCCCCCCCAATTTCCTTGCAGTGAAGAGTCATGATTTGTACTTGTTGATTTAGCAAGTCCTCTGAAAATGCTCACCAGGGAACTGATGAGGGATGCAACCCATATCACTGTGGCTACGGATTATCTGGTCGAGTCTCTGTTTACTCAGATTAGATTAGAGAATGATACCTAGATGTAAGTCCCTCTGGGAATGCTGAAATTCCAGAGGAGGAATCTCTTCTCTCCATTGAAGGCTGGCCTCCCTGTTGGGGAACTTTCTATTCCCTGAGATCAGGGTGTATGATAGTAAAGTAGCTTAAAGCTTCTGTTTTGAGTCAGATTTAAGAGGGTGCCACCCTAGAGGAGTGACCTTGGGTAAGTTACTTAGCCACCTGGTGACTCTGTTTTCTCTTCTCTAATATGGGCGTAATCCTGGCAAATTCCTCATAGGATTATGAGGGGTACCTGGTTTAATCTACATCTAGGATACAGAACCTTGCTCCATGTGTAGTGAGTGTTGATTGGATGCTTGGGATTTTTATGTTTATTGCACTGCCTCTCCATCTTCTCTTTGTTTTGCTTTGTTTTCATTGGCATCTTCAATGTACAACATTCTAAAGCCTATTCACAGAGTCATACCCAACAATTTCTTCTCAGTTTATCTCCCTTTACCTTAGGAACTTGTTTAAATTAGCTGAGCTGAGGAGCGGGCTCTTCTTAAGACGGGTTCTTCTTTTGCAGGGACAAGACAAGGGAGAAGTTACTCCCCTTTTGAGCCTCTCCTTTGTTTCAACCTTATTCCAGACCTCTCCTTTCCAAAGGCTAGATCTGTGACTTTTAATTTCCTCTGGGGTCCCCATCCCTGTTTTTGCCATCCTTGATCTGACTCTGTGCTCATAGAAGTCACTGCAAGGCAAGGGTTGCAACTGGTAAACCAAGTTCAGGTCATGGATGTGTGATTTAAAGAACAAACAAAATTAGTTGCCAACTCAAACACTTGCAAATAGACGGCTTTGAAAATTTGGGGCTTTCTGGCTTTTCCTGAAAGCTAAAAGTGCCATAACACTGACCCTCCCTTGCATGGGGCATGAATCTTCAGGAGCTGAGTGGACACGGGCATCTCACATCTGTTAAGGACTCCCTCCAGTTCCTACTGACCTTCCAGCCAGCCTCCCTATCTTCCCTCCCCAAATGCATAGAAGCATTTGATGTTGTGTTATCTGTTGTAGAGCAGGAAAACCTGAGCATAGAGACCTCCCATGGCGCAATGGCTTTGGAGTGTGAAGACCTGGCTACAAGTCCTGGTCTGATGATGGCCCGATCCCTAATCCCTTTATTTCTTGTGTATTTCTTTCTCTGGTAGGGGGTAAAGATACTTGACCTCTGCCTCTCACAAAGCCATGGAGAGGAACTTTTGAGATAGTGGGTATACAAGTACATTGTAACAATGCAGACATTGGCTCTGAGGATGGGGTCTCTGTTGTTCATCTTGTGGGGTTCATCACAGTTTGTGCTAAATCTTCCTCTGCCTTTGGCTCTCTAAATGTGAGAACTTTTGCTTATGGAAGTAACAATCAATCCAGGCCAGCCATTCTTTTTCCACACTTGTGATCTCCCTAACAGAAGAAAGTAAAGCAGAGATGCATAATGCACTGACTTTCTTACAGGCAGGCTGCCTTACTTGGTCAAAGGAAGGAGGTCATTCCTATACACTTACCCTCCATGCTGGTTTCCACTACAAAGAGCCTCGCACACCCACAGGCTGCCCACGAGCTGGCATGTCTCCAGGATAAATAAAGCCTGCATTTTTCATATTAATCACCAATATGAAAACACATGGTCTCTCTATTGTTTTGTGCCTGGTTCACACCCTATATAGTTTTATACTGTTCCTACAGCCCTGACATGCCCTCAGCTACAATTGACATTGATTCACTGAATTATGAAAGTGTATTATCTGTTCCCTGTGTCTCCATGGAGTTCTCTGAGAGTTCCCCAGGCGGTGACTCAGGCCTTCAGAGAATGGTGCATAGAGAGGTCACACACCAGGGAGGAAAGCGGTTTGTAACTCAGAACTCTTCTTATCAGAAGGCACATTTGGGCTTGATCTACTTGTTGATTTCTGTAAGAGTGACCTCATGACAATTTCTAGCTGAATCCCCACATTTGCTTTTCAAGTCATCTTAAATTCCAGTAAAATTGGATCCATTCTATGTCTACTTTAAAAGGCAAGGTCTCTAAAAGGTTGTCATTATGATACAGCATGCTTGACAAAAAGCACACAGAGTCTTAGAAACAGATATCACATAACTCTGAACGTCTGTAGAGAAGAAAATTTGCTTGGAAGAAGACAGAGACTTCAGCGCCCGAACTTACCACAAACACTAGATTCTTGAGAGAAAGAATGGATGTGGTGAACAGAAGTTTATCAACATAGCAGCAGATGGTGGTAAAAGAAAATGTTTTATGTAATATGTCCAAATTTTTCAAAAGTAAAAGTTTTTAAGTTTTAAAAATGCAACAAAAGTCTACGAAATTTCTAATGGAAGCTCATGTTTGCAACTCCTCTTTAATTAAGGTAAAGTGTTTTAGTTATTGCTATAGTGTATCTTCTCAATTTCATGCCCCTTCATTCTGACATACTTGTAAGTAGGAAATAGTAGAGTCTGGAGAGATCGTGGGTGCTTGCTAAATGTCTGGCTGTCTCTATCCCTTTTCCAGCCACTTTTGGAGTTTTTTTAGACCCATGAAATAAGAACAAAAGTATCATATGACACTTCCAGGTAGAGATAGCTGAAAGCTGATGAGCCACCTTCATAGCTCTAATCCCCTGACTTTGGAGGCCATATGCTTCTTATAGCATGGCCACAGAAGGACAGCTGTTCAACTTACATTCAAGTGTGATGTGAAAAAAAGTGGGATCTCTCTCATAATGATGAGAAATGAGATTTGTGGGCTTTATTTGTTACTGCAGCATAACCTAGTCTATCCTGTCTAATATATACATTTAAGGTCCAAAGAATTTTTTTCTCTGAAAAAAATTAATAGTTTAATAATATTAAATCTATGATAAATTTTATAGCCCCATTGTCAAAGAATTCAGAAAGTACACATTTTATTCATTTTATTTTCAGTGGTAGATGAGAAACTATGGAAAAGCAGTAATTGTTTCTAGAGAAGTGGTTCTCAGTTGGAGGTGGAGAATGCCTCACAGTCCCTTAGAGAGCACTTTCCAATTATCTTATCTGCCCCACTCCAATGCGCTTCCCCTCCAGATGTAGAGACCACTCTTTTTTCCTATATACTTTTGAGCATCACAAATTACAGACAAAATATTCCAGAAGCATAGAAAAGTTGACCCTTGAACAAGGCAGGAGTTACAGGGGCCATTCCCCCTCACAATTGAAAATTCACAGATGACTTTTGACTCTCCCAAAACTTAATTCATAATAGGCTGCTGCTAATTGGAAGCCTTAATGATGAGATAAACAGTCTACTAACACATATTTTGTAGGTTATATATATTACATATTATATTATTATAATAAAATAAACTAGAGAAAAGGCTGTACAGGAGGACACACAGGGATGGGTTGGTCTCATCCCAGGGGTGGCAAAGGCAGAAGAACATCCGTCTATGAGCGCAAGTGCACCTGTGCAGTTGAAACTGTGTTGTTTAAGAGTCAACTGTAAGCATATTCAAATTAAAATTTTACGCTTATTTTTCCTTTCTTTTTTCACTTTAATTTGTTTTTTAAAAAATGTAATGGAGGAGGACAAGGAAGCAGGCAGTGTGGGGCCCAAGAAGAGGCTGGCAGGATTAGGCCCAATGAGGAGGCTCCAGAGGCAGCCAGCAGGCCAGGCTGGTGCTGGGGCTGGGAGGAAACCCCAGGGGAGATCTGCTGATCTGGATCAAGGAGGAGGCTGATACAGGGAGGACAGAGGGTGTGACCAATATGCAGACTGGTTATGTGCAGAGAATTGAGAGAATTAGTAAATATGCTGAGAATTATGGGAATCAGCCTTCTTACTGCTAAAGAAGATAGCTGTAAGCAGGGAAAAATAGAAGGCTAGAATAAAACCCTGTAGTACTGGATGTGAACTTGAGGGTTTTGATTTGTATAACAAGAGATGGATATGAACACATTTGCACACATGTGTGGAGGACTGATATGTATACATACACATACGTCCTAGACCCAGGCAAACTCAGACATGATCCCAGTGAGTACATCCTATATCCAGAGATCAGTTTCTAAATAGCATTCTCTGCCAAACGGATCCAAGACTTCTTGGAGTAATGTCTGATTCCAGGCTAGAAGTGGGTAAGTCCAAAGGGAGCCTGGAACATCTTCTACCAGCGGGTATGGATGTGACCAAGAATGATGGAGACATGTACAAGGGGTGTAAAATCAAAATAAATGACAATAACAGACTATAACCCATTTCATAAAATAAGAATCCATTTTGGTGGGATTTCTGCCCAAATACATAACCTCAGTCTCATCACAAGACAATGCCAGATAAACTCGAACTGTGGAACACTTTACTGGCTATTCTCTTCAGAAATGCTGAAATCTTAAAAACAAGTGATGCAAATGCCAACTGTTAATTTCCATTTGGTAACCTAAGTAGTGATCATTGATTCAGGCAAGAATCATGAGTGGTGCTGAAGCCAGTGAGTGAGCTTGATAAAGAACAAAGTATTCACCTACTCTCAAGGTATTTCACTCCAGAATACTCAAAAATTATGAGAGCAAACAGGAACTTTACAGTGGAGTAATTGGGAGGATGCCATCAGCTAAGTGACCAGCATTAGAAGCAGCAACAAGACACAGAGGCTACGTGCATCTTCCGAGGTGAACTGCTAAGGACACTGTGCCATTTGGGTTGGATTCCTGCCCGCATGCATAACCTACGTCTAAGCACAAGATAGAGCTAGAGAAACCCAAATTGGGAGACACTTTACTGACTGCCCTCTTCAGCAGGATTGAGGCCGTGAAGGACAAGGCAAACCTGAGCAACTCTTCCCAAGAGAAGGGAAGGAGACAGCCAGGTGTGACAGGTGGTCTTTGACCGCATCCAGGACCACCTCATATACATAGTACAGTATAGTAAGAGATGGCGCAGATCTTACATATAAGTGTGTGTGTATGCATGCTGCTGCTGAAGAAGCTTAGGAAATTTCACCCCCAAACATGACTTCTTGGTGTAAGGAGTTGTATTTTGAATTAAAGACCTGTAGAAATCAGCAAGCACTGAAAGGGTTTTCCCTTTATCTTCATAAAAACCAGATCCAACTCACCAGGCACGGTGGCTTATGCCTGTAATTCTAGCACTGTGGAAGGCTGAGGAGGGAGAATTGCTTGAACTCAGGAGTTCAAGACTCGTCTGAGTGAGAATGAGACCCCGACTCATGAAAAAAATGAAAAAACCCAGCCGGGCGCAGCGGTGAGCACCTGTAATCCCAGTGGTTTCCTGAGGCTGAGGCTGGGGATGTCCCACAGGCCGAGTCTGAGGTTGCAGTGAGCTACCCACACCCACTGCACTCTGCTCAGGGGCTTGGGGTGGGACTGTGTCTCAACAACAACAACGCCAACAAAAAAACAAAACAGACCCATCTATAAGAACAATTGTCTTTTTCTTTCCCCTTCCAATTATCTCAATATATTGCTGGAAAGAAGATCAAGAATGCAACCAGACCTGGCCCAACCCATTTGAAAGATAGTACCTGTCTCTCAGGTTAATTTAATTTCCAAAGAGAATCATTTACAAGTCAATCTGTTTCCGTGGAACAGCCTTTCTATATCTATTCATCCTCCCTAGTAATTATACATTGTCACTCAACAGAATTACTTATATTCCTTACCTCCCCTCCCACTCTAAAATGAGGGTATATAAATCCCATTAGGATCCTGGTAATCCCTCTGTGATTCTCCCCATTTGCTTGGTAAATAAACTTGTAATCTCCTTCTCTTGTTAATCTGCCTTATTGTGAGTTAATCTTTCAGTGAACCTTTTGGGGCAAAGAGAAGTTTTCCTTCACCTCCCACACTTTGAAGAACCTTATTGGGGTAAATAGGTGAGATTTGAATGGGTCAGTGAATTAGAGGATAGTCCTGTATTAATGTCAGTTTTTTACAATGTATGTATATTTTATTGCAACTAAAATGCATAACATAAAATTTACCATCTCAATCCTTTCTAAGTGTATCGATTAGTGTTAAGTACATTCTCATTGTTGTTAATATCTTGATTTGGATAGTTGTACTGTGGTTATAGAAAAGTCTCTTCTTTGCCTTTAGGAAATACGTGATTAGAGGTAAAAAGTGTGCGTGTGTGTGTGTGTGTGTGTGTGTGTGTGTGTGTGTGTGAGAGAGAGAGAGAGAGAGAGAGAGAGAGATACTTGAAAAGAGAAAAAACGATAAAGCAAGTGTGGAAAGATAACAATTGGGAGAATGTAAATAAAAAGGTATATGGAGTTCTTTGCACTATTCTTACAATTTTCCTGTACGTTTGAAATTATTTTAAAGTACAAATCACAGTGGTGGCTCCTTTGATTCTCTGCTCCCCTTCTCACCATACAGGTTCATTTCTAGAACCGCAGGCAAGCTCTTTGTCATTAGTGTTGAGTGCATCTGGGTTCCCTGGGGCCGGGTGGGGGGAAGAAATGAGTCTCCAATGAATAGTAAAGTGAGAAAAACTAAGGAAGAGAAACTAGTTTATCTAATACTCATCCCCCTAAGGCATCAGGAAGAAAATCAAATTCTTTTTTTTTTTTTCTGAGACAGAGTCTTACTATGTCACCCTAGGTAGAGTGCTGTGGCATCATAGCTCACAGCAACCTCAAATTCTTGGGCTTAAGCGATTCTCTTGCCTCAGCCTCCCAAGTAGCTGGGACTACAGGCATCCACCACAATGCCTGGCTATTTTGTTGTTGTTATTGTTGTTGCAGTTGTCATTGTTGGTTAGCTGGCCTGGGCTGGACTCGAACCCGCCATCCTCCCATAGCTGTAACCACTGTGCTACAGACCCCACGCTAGAAAATCAAATTCTTTCTGGTGTGGCTGAGTCCCAGATTCCTCTTGCTTCTGAAACCAGCCTCCTCTGCAAGGCTTAACCCACGGGCGCCCACCTCCACCCCAGCCTGCCATTCCTTTCCCGGGACTCTCAGAGCACCTGACCTGCATTATACTAAAGTGTCTCCCAGGGGGACTGAGGAGATCTGTGTTGTTTTCGGTGTAGGATACATAAAAGCAAAGGGTTACATTTTCAGTTTTTCTGTGGCAAAACATACATATCATAAATTTGCCATCTTAACCATTTTTAAGTGCACAGTTTGGTGGCATTAAATACACTCACATTATTTGAACAAGAATCACCACTATCTACATTCAGAATGCTTTCATCTTGCAAAACTAAAACTCTGTACCTATTAACCAATAGCTTCCCATTCTGCTCCCCTCCCTTGGCTTCAGGCAGCCCCCATTCTACTTTCCTTCACTATGAATTTGCTTATTCCGGGCACCTCATATGAGTGGAATCATACTGTCATTTCCCCCTTTGTATCTGGCTTCTTTCACTTAGCTTAATGCCCTCGGGTTAATACATGTTGCAGCATGTCAGAATTTCCTTTCTTTTTAAGGCTGAATAATATTCCATTGTATGCATAAAGCATGTTTTAAATTCATCCATTGACAGGTGCCTGGGCCATTTCCATCCTCCGGCTGTTGTGATTAGTGCTGCTATGAACCTGAGTGTACCAGCATCTGTTTGAGTCCCTGCCCTCAGTTCTTCTGGGTGTACGCCTAGTAATGGAAACGCGGGACCACGTGGTGATTCTGTGTTTCATTTTTGTGGAAGCGCCATACTGTTTCCACAGCAGCTGCACCAACAATGCCAAGTCTTCCAAAGTTTTCACTTTTTACATCCTTTGTGTCTCCTGGTCAACACTTTGATATTATGTTATTTAAGCCAAGAGGCTTTGTATAAGATCCTCTCCATCAGGGGACCAGCACTGCCGTGGGAAAGCACAGCTAGGCCCAGTGGGCTGAGAAGCTCCCCCACTGTGTCTTATTCCCTGCATTTGGAATCACAGAGCATAAGAGCTGGGACGAAACCCAATATAAATTATGACAGGCAAACCAGACTCCTCTTCGATTGTGTCCTAGTTATACTGTTCATACCTGTACATAAGCGTTTGCAAGATATATGGATAGGTATAAAAATATTGCAAAGCATATTTTTAAGCCGCACATATACCAAAGTGATAATGTAACAATGTATGGGTCTTTTGAAGGCATCCACATGTTCCAGACAAACAGGAAAGGTAAGAGCAGGCATTAAAGAAATCTCCATCTTGTTTAAAACAAACAAAAACAGACTGCCAGGAGACTTCAATGCTCTTCGCTATCAGGACTAGCATGAGTTCTGAGTACATGTGGCAGACGAGCCTTGCCGTAACCTACCCTTTAGAGCAGTTCGAAAGCAATCTGGATCTCCTCTTACCCACTCCAGGAAGAAGAGGCAGCTGGCAAAACCTGGGGAGACTGGCTTGATGGTTCTCAGATGCTTCAGTGCTGGAACCCACATCTAGTTTCTATGTGTTTTACTTGACTCCTGGGGATTATGGGAATGTACGTAAGGCTGAGATGGTGACAGCCCACATTTTAATTCTTAAAATTATTAGCTCTGCCCTTGACCCTACATATCTACCTTGTAGACAGCATCCAAGCCCCCCTGGGCTTCCTGCTGTGAAAAGTTTCTTAGCTGTGGGAGGTAGAAGTGGAATGCTGATGGACAGGGCAGGGTACAGGCAGGGTTTTAGGGCTGCGGTAGGACTTGAGTAAAGACCTGCTCCAGTTACCTGTATGCAGCACAGGAGGGCTAAGCTTGGCCCAGGTAGCTGGTGATTACCTGTAAAAGGACATTAACAGGAAGACACAGGAACAGGTTTTCATCCTGGGTTGCACAATGTAATTATCCGAGGAGATTTTTAAATACCAAGATTTTTCAGAACACACTCAGACCAATTAAAAAAAAAAAAGGAAAGAACTCTGGGGTCAGATTCTAGGCATCAGTATTATTTTTAAAAACTGCCTAGGTGAGTATAATGTGCATTGAAGTTTGAGAATCACTGTAAGATCACACTTACATAATGTATGTGTGACACCCTCCAGAAAGTAAAATCATTTTGGAGGGGATTATCAATAAACAGTAGTAAATAACTTTTTTAAAAAAATGTACATTTTGCAAAGAACAAAACTGGATGAATGAGCCAAATACAAGGAATAAGACAAAACATTAGTGATAGTTACCTTTGAAGAGCTGTGTGGGACTACAGTTGCTTTTCTTCTGTTTTCGTCTCCATATTATAAAAAGAATTCTCAATTTATCTGCCAGTAAACTATAATAAAAGTCATTTAAAAATCTTAAAAAAAAGATAGCATGGTAAATAACTTCAGATTTCCTCATAAAAAGAGACACCATATTATTTAAAGACCGAAAGGGTGCTGTGGGATCGAAGGAGGGCTGGAGTGCCCCGGATGATCTTAAGGTAGGACTAACACGTGGTCTCCTGAAGCTCCAGGTCGTGCCATGGACCAGTAGTCTGAGCCTTGTGTTTATCCTATGTGAGACTGGATTTCCTGCCACTACCCAGGCTGCAGGCGGGCTCACCGTGCACTGCTGACCTCCCAGGGACCAGGTGAGGACACCAGGACTATAGAGTCTTCTGCTTCCAGATGTGGCAGTGACTTTCTAAATGACACACATGAAGTTGTTTACTCCAAATCTCCACTGCCAGTGCCTCCTCTGGCAAAATAGTATTGGTGAAAGACCTGGTTTCATTCTCGCAGGAAAACCTGGGTATGCAAAGTGCAAGAAATAAATATTTGAGGATACTTCAGATGTGGCCTTCTAAAGATCTTCATGAAGAGGGATCAACCTAGATGTTACAATCCTTGTCATGAAGTCTCAGTAAGGCCTCCTACTTTACCTTTGATTTTCAAAGCTGTCACAGTGTTATTCTAGAAATAACTGCCTTCAATGATCTTCTCCTGGTGACAATAGAATTCTGGAGGTTTGTTTGTTCCTATACTGGTCTTATCTCTTTTTAGTAACCATCTGTGTTAAATAAGGTAAGGTCAAAGAAGCAGCTTTCATGCATTTATTCAATATCAAAATATACCTTTCTGTTGTTCTCTTCTCCCGAGCAATGACATGAAGTTGGGAGTCCCTGAGGTGATGAGCAGGTCCTGTTTCCTGGCAGGCTGGGCACGAATGTCTAGCAATAGGGGCAGATTCCTGACTACAAATGGGATAGGTAGGGGCTGGAGATCTTCAATAGGCTTTTCTCATCCAAGTATTAAAAGATGTTTGGAAGACAGAAGAGCTGCTCTCCTCTGACACATTTCAGGCAATACTTTTATGTCAAAGGCTGTCATTTTTTCTAGCCTCTTTGTCTCCCCAACCCTGCACCGAGTCCTCATGGCCCGCCATGGTAACTCCAGGTTTGTCCCCTGAAGTGCCCCACCCACCCTTTACCAAGACCCCAGCCGATGGTGCAGGGTGCTGCCTCCTTGGGCTCTTTGCTTAGGCAGCCTCCTCCACATCCTGTGTAAAGTCTCATTTCTTTCCTAATCTCATCTTTTGTCTTCGTTGCCTTGCCAGTTCCCATCATTGGCACCTGGAATAAAGGATGGGAAGAAAGAGGGAGGGAGAGAGGAAAAGAAGAGGCGTCTGTCAGTGGCCTTGTTTGCACACTTCAAAGGGTTTGCTAATGAGTCTGCCTATTGTCTAAGCTCCTTGTCTATACCTGAGTTTTGCAATCTACACACCTAGAGAGATCACAGGAAACCAAAAGGAGCCTTTCAGGACAGGACAGGACAGCCCACCCTCCCCCTCTACATGTAATCAAAGAGGTGATTGTCAAAGGCAAATGAATTTGATCTGGAGGACTCACATGGCAATTGGAACTGGTTCAGCGAAAGAGGAAACAATGTGCATAGTGGTAGAGGGGAAAAGATGAGGAAGGAAAGCCAGATTAAATTCATTCCCATTCAGATAACCTCTTGGTATATTTTTCACTCCATTGGCCAAGTGTCCTTACACAGTGGTGAGATTGAGGAGAATAACAGGAATTCTTTTCCAGTATCTATTCCCAACTCCACTCTGTATCCTTGTAAGCCAGTGAATGTCAACTGGTGTGTGTGTGTCGCATTTGTCAATGTCTGGAGACACTTTCAGTTGTCATCACTGGCTCCCCAAGTTACAGGCCCACACTACTGGGTGGAGACCAGGGATATGTCTAAATATTCTATAAAACACAGGACAGGAATTATCTGGCTCAAAATGTCAAGAATGCTAAACTCAAGAATCTCTTGCCTAGGAATTTATTCCTTTAACAAAGAGAATTAGAAGAGCAATACTTATAATTATTGATGTTGCTTTCAGCAAACTTTTTTGTTGTTGCTTCTGGAAAGTTTTACCCTTGTATTTATTCATTAACTCACCTCAGTTGTCCTCCTGACTGAGGTTGGGCTACTTCTGCCTCAGGGTCTTCCAGACTTCATGAATATCTCAGAAGTCTCGCACACGGCCTTTTAAAAATCTTATATATCTCCTATTTTATTGGTCTTCTTTTATTTTTATGATCTATGTTTTTCTTTTCCATTTCATCTCATTTTCCCTTTTCTTAATTCTATCATTTATTTTCTCATCTTTTTTTGGGTCCTCTCAACCAGAAAGCAAAGCCAGGGCAGAGCCTGTGGCTCATCGAGTAGGGCGCCGGCCCCATATACCAAGGGTGATGGGTTAAAACCCGGCCTCGGCTGAACTGCAAAACAGAAAAGTAGCTAGGCGTTGCAGCGGGCGCCTGTAGTCCTAGCTACTCGGGAGGTTGAGGCAAGGTAATCGCCTAAGCCCAGGAGTTGGAGGTTGCTGTGAGCTGTGTGATGCCACGGCACTCCACCAAGGGCGATAAAGTGAGACTCTGTCTCTACAAAAAAAAGAAAAAGAAAGAAAGAAAGCAAAGCCAAACTCAGAACATATCCTGTTCCCATAAACCTGGAATGAGGGAAAGTTCTGACCAAAGTAGAGAATTTAGAGTAGCTTCTAAAATCATGTTTTGCACAATCACAGGATTTTGTGCCTGTTTCACTGTAATAAAGAGAAATTTTCTTTTCTGGTTGCCACTGTGAACTTAGTAGTCAAATCACTTTGAATGGGAAGTCACCATGGACAGCAAGATGCTTTGATATAATGGAAACTTGATTCCTGGGAAAGGAAGGAAAGAGTGGTAAGAGGTTTCTTTTAGAATCATGCATCACTAAATAGTTATAATAATTATTTAAACTGGTTAAAAATATAAAGTAATAAATACTAAAAAATGCATATAAAAATTTGCGTGAGATTGGAGAATTCCCCATCTGATCAGTGATGCCAATCAAATCGGCATGAAGAAGTCCTTTAGAAGTTATAATGTTTCAGTCAGCTATGAGTTGCAAAGGCTACACATCCCAGGTCGTAGCCCAAGCCCTACCAAATTGGAGAGCCTAACAGACTAGGATATGGTTTGAGATAAGTGGGTATGAACAGACAGATTTGTGTATATCATTGATGTATATTCAGATAAGAAAGCAATACATCATTGAGGAAATGTTCTGAAAACCAATCCAATGTTACATACATAATGCCTGATTTTTTTCATCATGAATACTTTCATTCCTCCCACACATGACCAATGAAGTGGCAACAATACCAAATATGGCTTCCAGAATTCAGGATGATGTATACTGGGCCATCTACATGCCGAAAGGGGATAATCACTACTTCCAATCAGCATCCAGGGCATTATGATGCCATGGTGCCCACACACACTGGGGATGGGGGTGGGGAAATGTGACAAAAATGTCCTTAGTGAGTTGAATATTCCATTCCACATTTCTTTTGCTAGAACAGGATCCATGAAAGATAAAATATTATTTACATGAGTATATACATGTCTGTGTCTATGTGTATAGCTGGAGTTTTGGCTATGGCTATGTCTGTAGCTCTGTCCATGGTTATGGCTGGCTATATCCATGTCTATGGCTACATTTATGTTTATAGCTGTGGTTTGACTAAGTCTATGGTTATACCTATGTCCATGTCTATGTTTATACCAATGGCTATGTCTACAGCTATAGCTATGGCCATGTCTATAGCTATGATTATCTCTATGTCTATGTCTATATTGATGTTTATATGTATGGTTATGTCTGTGGCTCTGTCCGTGCCCATGTCTGTGACTATGGCTTAGATAAGTCTATGGTGATATCATGTCTATGGCTTTGGCTATATCCATGGTAGGACATGGCCATGTCTATGTCTATTTTTATGGCTATGGCTTGGCTAAGTCTATGGTGATGACTACATCTATGGCTATGTCTATGAGAGTTGTCAGATAGAGACCTAAGTTAGGCTCAGCTGTACAAGATGAAGACCTCTAGTATATTGTACCATAAAAGACATACCCAGAGGGCAGCACCTATGGCTCAAAGGAGTAGGGCACCAGCCCCATATACTGGAGGTGGTGGGTTCAAACCCTCAGCCCTGGCCAAAAACTGCCAACCCTCCCCCCCAAAAAACCCCAGAAAAACACATACCCAGGGAATCAGACTTAAGTTACAATGGCTCTATGTTTTGTACAAGAGCTTACATACTATTGCCACACAGGCCTTTCAACAATCCACAGGTATTATTGACCTTTCACTATGTACCGGTCGCTGGATTAGCACAGAGTTCACATGGATGAGCAGGACAGACAGTGCCAGTTCTCACAAAGTAAGTAGTCACTTGGTTGCTCACTTTTTCTCTCTCCTCTTTCAAAACTTCCATGGAAATTCTGTCCTACATCATGACAGAAGGCTATGAAACACAAATGGTAAAGGTAATTGCAAAATAATAACATAGAGAACATATGCAATGCCTATCATGTACTTTAAAATATCCCTCAGTTAAAAAATCTGTGAAGACACATTTCACAGCAAATTGTAGGAGCATGAATTATATTCTTAGCTTAAGCATAGTCCACTGTTAAGGACTCACACCTGTGTGCCTGAGCATGCCAACTGAATCAGAAAGGTGTGGCTGTGAAGCCCTCTGGGAACGAACTCATCCTGGAACCAGAGGGAGCTGAGAATCTTAATTGTACACCAGTGACCAAGCCTCCCTCTTGGGAAAGGAGAAGTGATTCTGAGTACACTTCAACTGTGAAGATCACATAAGCCCATCAAGCCTTGGGAACTCTGAGCCTAAAGAGGAGCTAGAGACAGAAGATGAAGACACTGTGTTCATGAAGAGACAATAGGATCCAACACTCAATGGCCAAGTGTCTGTGGGAAGCACAGGGTGTCTCTGGCAAAAGAGGACCAAAGAGGACACAGGGTGCTTTTGCGTCTTGAGAGCTGGCAGCTATAGGAACACTGGGAGAAGATACCTGCTGGTTCACATATCAATGCCATCCCTAAGGGTAGACCCTGGAAAGGTGCTACCTTCGTAAGCTCTTCTTGCAGAGACCTTGTTATGGACTGAATTGTGTTATCCTTAAAATTCATATGTTGAAGTCTTAACCCTAGACTGTGACCCTATTTGAAAACAGGACTTCTGAGAGGTAGTAAGGTAAAATGAGGTCATACGGGTGGGCCCTAATCTGAGATAATTGCTGTCCTCCTAAGAAGAGATGAGGATTCAGACAACAGGTGGAGGGTAGTCATATGAGACCACAGGGAGAAGATAGCCAATGGAAAGCCAAGGAGAGAGGCTTGAGAGAAATCAACCCTGCTGGCACCTTGATTTTGAACTTCCAGCCTCCAGAACTGTGAGGTAATGAATGATTATTGTTTAAACCCCCAGTCTGTGGTATTTTGTCATGGCAGCCCTGGCAGGTGAACACAGGCTTCATGAAGAAGGACATTGGTTAAAAGAGCACCAGAGGGCCTGATGACTCCCTGTAATGGACATGACTGGGTGTCAGGAGAGACACAAGAGCAAGCATTACACCAGTGAGTGAAGTTGTGGTAAGAACTGCTGCTGATGCTTATCCCTCCAAAGCTGAGGTTGAAACTTAATCCCCATTGTGGCACCTACTGAGAGGTGGGGTCTCTAAGAGGTGGTTAGGCCATGAGGGTTAACCCCTCAGGGTTGAATTAATCCACTCATGGAGTTATCAGGGGAGCAGGACTGGTGTTTTTTTTTTTTTTTTGTAGAGACAGAGTTTCACTTTATCTCCCTCAGTAGAGTGCCGTGACGTCACACAGCTCACAGCAACCTCCAACTCCTGGGCTTAGGCAATTCTCTTGCCTCAGCCTCCTGAGTAGCTGGGACTACAGGTGCCCACTACAATGCCCAGCTATTTTTTGGTTTTGCAGTTCGACCCGGTTTGAACCCGCCACCTTAGGTATATGGGGCCGGCACCCTACTGGATGAGCCACAGGCGCCGCCCTTGGACTGGTGTTTTATAAGAGGAAGAGAGACCTGAGCCAGTGAGTTCAGCCTCTAACCTCATCCCTTGAGCTGCTACAGAACTCGGCAGAGTCCCCACCAGCAAGAAGGCCCTCACCAGATGCAGCCCCTCCACCTTTGACTCCTCAGCCTACCTGAGTGTGAGAAATAGATTTCTTTTCTCTTCAAAGTACCCAGTTTCAGGCAGTCTGTTATAAGCAACAGAAGGGAGACTCAGACAAGAACCCACAGAATGAAAGACCTATAAAGACTCAGACAACCAAATGAAGTCCTCCTTCTGGTCCTCCGGAGGCCCAGCCTCATCCATGTCTTGGATCTTTTTTTCTTCTTTTTCACCCCTGCATTTATTCAGTTTTTGGAGTTCTCGTGTGCTGTCCTTCAAAATGGCCTGCACGGCTGCTCCTTCCTCTCTGTGTGCACGTCCACCCTGCGTGTCCCGACCTGCCAGCCCCACCCAGGTGATTTCTGCAGGTCCTACCGGACCCATCCACATGGCCCTCCAGAGCTAAAACTCCTCTTTCATCAAGTCATTCTGTGATCTTCAACCCGCTTCTTAGCACACAACTCCTGAAATCCTCCGAATCCCCAAAGTGATGCCTTTTTGTGCTGATGATTGACTGGTGGCCGGCAGCCCCTGCAGAGCTGCAGGATAGAGCTAGTCACCAGAGAGGCCAAGGCAGGATTATAGCAGCAGGACTTGCTGCCCCCCACCAGGGAAGGAAGGAGGCTGGAGGATGAGGGGATCGCCATTGGCCAGCACTTTAATCAGTCACGTCCATGCACACCCAAACAGACCGGGCTCCAGGAGCTTTCAGACAGCGGAATACGAGGCGCTCCCTAGACGCTGATGAGCCTGGGAGGACGTGGAAGTTCTGCACTCCTTCCCTGTGTATCTCTCCACCTGTATCCTTTGTAAAATTCTTTCTATGAAAACCAATAAACATATATGTTTCCCTGAGTTCCGTGAGCCACTCCAGCGATGTAACAAACCCCAAAGAGGGGGTCATGGGAACCCGAATCTAAAGCTAGTCTGTGAGAGGTTCTGAAGCCTGGACTTGCTCCAGTGAGACTGAACCCCCACCCTGTGGGGTGATGTTATCTTCAGGTAGATAGGGCTGCAATTGAATTGAAGGACACCCAGCTGGTGTCCGCTGCAGCACTGATTGCCTGCATGCTAATAGGAAGAAATTCCCGGACATCTGGGGTCATAAGCGTGTGAGACAGTAGCGTGGGAGGGACACAGTCTGGGTTTTCCACTCACACATTGCTGCCTAGAAGTCTTTCCCAAGTCCCTCCACCCTGGGTCCCACTGTGCTTCCTCATTCTGTTCTAAGGACTAGCCGGACCAGGTCTCTAAGGTGGTCTTAGAACAACTCAGCCCAGTTTTGCATCGGTGACCAGCCCTGCTGCTCCTCTGACTGAAGCCTGCTCTGCGGAAGTCAGGAAAACCTGCTCCATAGATTAGAGAGATTCCACCCATTCCTGAAACTTCAACTCAAAGACCTGTATCATCCAGAAATCCTTCCCTGGCTACATTGTCCCACCGCAATTTTTTTTGCCTTTTCAATTTTTACATCACATTATTGGTCAACTGGGCATATAATTTAATATTCAATCATTTCCTATAGCTGTACGTTATAATTTTCTTCAAGGTGTCCACCTCGTTTAACCAGTCTCTCTCCTGCTGTTTCCCTTCCACCCTCCTCACAGCCATAATTCTCCTCTGCACACAGCAGTTGGATTTCTGATATGAGCACAGTGTCACTTTCCCCCAAACCCTTCATGTCTTCTATCTCACTGGGATAAAATCCAGGGTCTTCATTAGCGATCTCCGTGCAATCTTGGCTGTAGATAACACTCACCTGATGAGCTTTAAAAAAAATAACAACAAAGTTTTGGCCCCAGCCTACAGCAATTGAATCAAAATTTCTGAGAAACCATTCCAGGAATTGGCATTTCTTACATTTTAAATCTCTAAGTTGACTGGTTCTAGAATATAAAGTCCATGAATGTACAAAGTGTGTCTACTTCGTTCACCACTGAATCCTCAGGGCCTACTAGGTGGCCAATAAAAATGTGTTGAATGAATCTTTCAAATAAAATGTTATGGGCGGCACCTATGGCTCAGTGAGCAGGGCGAGGGTGGTGGGCTCGAACCCGGCCCTGGCCAAACTGCAACAAAAAATAGCTGGGCACTGTGGCAGGCACCTGTAGTCTCAGCTACTTAGGAGGCTGAGACAAGAGAATTGCCTAAGCCCAAGAGCTGGAGATTGCTGTGAGTTGTGACGCCACGGCACTCTACTGAGGGTGACAAAGTGAGACTGTCTCAAAAAAACCCCCAAAAAACATAAAATAAATAAATACAATTTTACATGTCTTTGAGATAGGTACCAGAGGAAAAACTTATTTTTTTATAGTAATAGTATTGAGCATTTGGGGCTCAAAACGTTGGGATTTTATTCAAATTTTTAACATATTTTCTCTGTCGTGAGTTTGAATGATAACTTACTCTCTGACTGTAAGGCATAAAAGTTTTCAGTCTTCTCAGCTACTAGGTACCCAATGCAAATAAGTGGTGCTTTCAACCACCAACAGGAAAGTAAACATTCATTTTCTTTCATAGTCCATCAATTTTAATTTTTAAAAAAATCGGTCCATTTTCCAAGCTATTTTGAAGGTGTCAAAAGAATAAAATACAGTAAAATCTCTGTAAGTTGACCCCAGGGGACTGTAACAAACCAGAGGTGGCCACCATAAGGAGCGAGGCATAGTGTAGTGATATGTACCTGTGGTGTGGGTCTGACCTAGGAAAATTAGGTCAACTTAAGGAGACATTCAGTGGGGAAGATGGTCAACTATGGAGGTTCTACTGTATTAATCTTTGTCTACCATTCTGTTAACTGTCCTAAGTTCCTGCTGTAATCTAGCTCATGCTAAGTTTCAAAGAGCACAGGAAACATACTATTCGCAATAACACCAATAATCTATGGATGACTTATTTGGTAGTAAGCACATTACAAGGAAATTTGCATGGATTATTTTTAATTAAAAAACAAAACCTGTAAGGTAGGAATTAGTATTCCCATTTTCAAGATGGAAAAATTGAGGTTCAGGGAGGCCAGTTTCTTACCCAAGAAATGGCGAGTCAGAGCCCTGTTGGTTAGACTGACCCAGGCACGTCGGATGATGAAGACCCTGTTCCTCCCACCGCAGCATACTATTTTCAGAATCACCTTCTGTGGTAAGCAAGAATTCCCACCACAACAGACATAGTGGTGTTTGCTACTAAGTAATATTTTTGACAGGCTTGAGACCCCTGGATAGCAGCCAGACTGGGAGAGATGAAACTGAAAGTTTCCCCTCAGATTTCAAACCACATGTGGCAGAATGTAAAAGAGACTGAAGGTGGAAATACTCGCTTCTCTTTTGGAGGTGCTGGTGAGTGTGAGCTCCCTTCTGTCCTTAGCAGGAACCTCTCCCCCGCTGCTAGATTCCCTGTCCCCACCAGCCCAGGCAGCCAAGACAACAGGAAACAGATGACAAAACACTCGTCCCTCAGCCCACGAGGTCGCCTGTGGTGTCATAGGTAGGTCTTGAGGAAAGGTCAGGCGACACTGGAGCAGCCCCCTGGAGTTGAACATCTGAGCTTAGAAGTCTTGGAGACCTAGTGTCTTTGAAAGTGAGGGAAGTTTAATTATTTTTGAAAGCTGGCAGAGGTCCAGGATGCGAGAATGTTTTCTTTCTTTTGTGCAAGACAAGCAAGCAAGGGGAAGAGTGTGTGTGTGTGTCTGAAGGTAGGAGGAAAGGGACCTTCTATTTTGGTGCATGACAGCAAGCTACCCAGAAATGTGAAGTCGGCCCCTCTCAGAACCAGAGAGCAGGCAGAGGCCCCGGGCACGGCTCCGGGCCATCTCTTCTTGCGGAGAAATCCTGAGGTGAGGGGATCTTGAGGGAGGGCGTGCCGCTGTTTTGTATTTCCTTCCCCCTGGAGGTCAGGGTGAGTGGGAAGAGGCTAAAGATGGTGGATGAGACTTCTCTGTTGGAAAGCATTAGTGTCATCAAGAAATGGCCTGTGCTCAGGTCCTGGGGGGGGGGGGGGGTGTTTGTGACCACGTGAACATCTATGGCTGGTCTGAGAATACAGAAATTAAATATTGGTTTTGTGACTGGCTCCTGAGAGCACCTGGGAAGATTTTAGCAAAATGGTTAAAATCGTTGCTAAACAAGTTGAAGACAAACTCTGCCAAGAGGAAATGCTGACATGTGTAAAAGAAAGTCAAAGGCTTTCAGCGACTTCGAAAAGATATTCGCAGCCCACCCAGAACTATTCTGGAGGCTCTGCCTCTGTCAGGGATTTAGTGGCCAAATACCTTTTTTATATTCCTTTTGACACATAATAATTGTACATATTTATAGCATACAGAGTGATAGACACAGCGTGTAGTGATCAAATCGGAGTAATTGGTAGATTCATTGCCTCACGCCCTTACCGTCTCTTTGTGTGGTGATTGTTTAAGACCCCCTCTTCTAGCTTTTTGCAAATACACAATAAATGATTGTGAACCACATTCACCCCACAGTGCTGCAGAGCACGAGACTCATGCCTCCTCTTAGCCAGTGGTCATTTCCTGTTAGCCACCTCCCCCCTTCCCACTCTTCCCAGCCACGAGTGGCCACTGGGAGAACAGGGCCTGCCTCGGACACGTGGTTTCCCACTGACCAGTTGAAAAGCCTGAGAAAGAGAACATGCTAGTGTTGTACTTTCTAGTTTTTATTCCCTTAATGCTTCCTATTCTGTGATGATACCATCCTAGCTACAAAGAAGAGAGATTCAAAAATTATAGAAATAGGCTCAGCGCCTGTGGCTCAACAGGCTAAGGCGCCAGCCATATACACCTGAGCTGGCGGGTTCGAGTCCAGCCCGGGCCCCACCAAACAACAATGATGGCTGCAACCAAAAAACGGCCGGGTGTTGTGGCAGGCGCCTGTATTCCCAGCTACTTGGGAGGCAGAGGCAGGAGACTTACTTGAGCCCAGGAATTGGAGGTTGCTGTGAGCTGTGATGCCATAGCACTCTATCCAGGGTGACAGCTTGAGGCTCTGTCTCAAAAGAAAAGAAAAAGAAAGAAAGAAAGAAAGAAATTATAGAAATAGTTTCTGTTCCACAAGGATTTGCGATGTCGGCAGAAGGACGCAACATGCCTACTGGGTGACTCAGTCTGCAAACTGAGGTGTGAAAGAAATGGACTTCATTGCTGAGTCATTAAATTTAATTTCTGTTAAGAGCCGATATTCCACTGGTTACAAGCTTCACCAGGTGAATCTCAAGAGAGTCGCTGAGAGAAAAATGTAGACTGTGAATTCGGCAGAAAGAGTTTGGACTAGGGGAAAGGAAGGTCGGTGGGCTGTAAACTCAGAGGGGAGCTGCAGGGCCCACTGACTGCTGCGGAGAACAGAGCTGAGGAACACAGATCGGTGACGTGATTCATGGGGAGAGTGTGAGAGAAGTTCAGGGAGAAGTACCCTGGCTACTTGTCAAAAAATTACTCCAAAGAATTCTAGGTCTTCAACCACTTGTGTTGTATACTAAAGATTAATGCACAGAATATTCCAGGGGGGCACTGACTAGATCCCGTGGGCAAACCGAGGGAAACCCCTGCTTCTGTGCAACTTCCTTTTGGCGGGCTGCCCCTCTGCACCAACTAGAATATCCCACCCCTCCTGGTCACAATGGACCACTGGGACATGCCTTCTGTCGTTGGCAGAGTGGCCGTGTGCCTCTGCACCATCAGGTGCTGTGAAGTCACAGCCCAGCGATGAGCCTACCTGCCTGCAGCTTGGCGATTTACCAGCAGTGAGAACAATAGGCCCCTCTTTTCAGCTGGGAAAGTCACAGTCTTTCTCATTCTCAGCCCAGACTGAGGCTGGGAGCTGTGTGTCACATATGACTTTAGGCGGCTTTGGAGAAATCAACCCTCTCAAGCATGCTTTGCGTACTTGTTTATCTGGAGACCCGAGAGACAGCTGAGAGTGGTTCAATCTATTTCCTAATTAATGCCATTGATTTCCTTGCGTCTTTCAGCAGAAAAGCATGAGAAGTTTGGGAACAAAAAGTCAAAATTGATAATCTCTAACAAAACAAGTTGAAATTCATAGAATTGCTAGCAAAGATTATTTGATGATACGTGTTTGGTAATGACACTTTCTGCTTCTCATTCTCCCTCTCTATACACGTATATATGTAGAAACACATTTATATACATATGTATTTACATACTATATGTACACACACGCATATATACGTACATCATTGCCAGTTCTTAGTCCTAGATTTCACATAGAAGCAGTTGTTCAGAATTTGTACCACATTTTCCTCACATAAACAAAGCTGCCAACAGTGATACAGTTTCAGATTAATCCATAAAATCCTGATTTGGAGTGTTGATAGCAGTATTGCTCCTAACCAGTGCCTGGCATACAAAGGGCACCTATAAATATGTTTTCCTTCTTTCTTTTCCCACGCTCAGTTACAGTAAACTCTTTTAAAGATATAGGGAAGGAATTCATATTTACTGCAATTTACCTGTGCAAAAGGTACTCATTAATCTCATATATCCTCCCAAATCCTGAAGTCTTCCTAAATTAGGAGACTCAATATCTTTATAGAAAAACGTGATCTGAGTTCCAAGGTGCAACACCAAGAACACCTCTCTTTTTGTTAGTAGGAATAAGGATTCTCTTTTTTCCTCAGCACCCCTGATGACAGGGTTGGGAGCACCTTCCCTCCGTGAGACGGGCTTCAGAGGGGTGGACTTCCGGGATTGGTAAGGGGAGGAACAGGGACATTGGTAAGTTGCAGGTACACGAGGAGGTGAAAATGAACTCTACCATGATGTGTCTCCGTGATGACACTGTATGTGGAAGAACATAGCCTTTGCTGTCATCAGTTTTTGACCAGATTAGAAAAGATCCTATTTATGGGGTACTTTCTTGGAATTAGTAAGAAGAAAACACATCGTTTTCATTTGGGGGAAGCATAAGTGAATTTTTCGGTGCTCCCTTCCAACCCTCACCCCCTCGCACCTATACAAATGCCCATTGGAAGGTCAGTTGTAAACTTATACCAGGGGCTGGGACCTGGATCCGTGTGTGGCAGCATCAACCAAGTGTAAATGTTCCCACCCTGTCATCTCTTCCCTCTCCCACCACCCTGCGACCATGTGCAGGTCAGAAACCTGGCAAGCAAGTAGAGAAATGGAGCAGAATCAGGCTCACCTTGCCCCAGTCCAATGCTGCTACCACTCCAGGTTGGCAAGGCAAAGGGCTGGAGATGTCATTCGACATCAGCCTGGAGTTCTGTGTATCATTTGGACTGAGCATTGGGATTCCTAGTTGGGTTGCTTTTATATCTCACAGCATTGGTAGGGTCTTCTGTCACAAAACCAGACAGTCCTGGAGAAGGCCTGATTTTTCATCTGGGAGCGCCGGGGTAAGGGGGTGACTTTAAACTTCATTGAGCAGGTTTCATAGGGTAGTAGAAGAAAAATGAAAGTTGCTGTTGTGATTTCACACACACACACACACACACACACACACACACACTCTTGCTTTTCATCATACCAGTTACACAGTTACCAAAATGGTTCGCCTTTGTCTTTCAACCTCACTTGCAATCGCTTCACCGGTTAAGATGGAACAGATTCAGAGAGCAGACCTGCAGCAAGCAGAAATGCCCTTTCAGACTTCTGTTTTTCAAAACAAATGTCTCCTGGGAAACTGAGAAGCAGTCCACTCTTTCTTCTTCCTTGTTCTCCCTTGTCCTCTTGGTGATGCTGACACCTTTTATTCTTTCTTGCCTCTCCTAGAAGCATTTTTGCCACATGTTTAACCATGACTTTTGCTCTGAATCCATGTCAAAGCCAAGGTTTTGCTTCCTAGGCTTTGCTTTCTCCCACTTCAACTGCCTTGCCTCCCTCGATGTAGGTGGGAAGGAAATCACAGTTTCTGTCATTTGTATGTCAAAGGAGATTTGTTTATTCTACCAGTAAAGTCAACAGACCAGTGACTTCCTGCCAAGGACTGCATTCTGGGACAAGAAAGCCAAACTGATAAAAGCAATTGTTCTGAAAAGCATGCTCATGGTGCACCTGATAACTCCTCTCCCTGTAAACTCGCCTACTGAAGGGGAAGCCTGGATGTTCAATGGTCTGGGAAGGTTTGGATTGCAGTTGACTGCCCAGCTCACAGGACACTGCGGGCTCTTCCCAGTTCCAGGAACACAGAGTGGACACACACAGGCTGTGCCTCTAAGAAGGATCCAGCACTACTCCCACTCAGGACATGTGCTGACTAGAGGTCTCAATCAAGGCAGCAAGAGGGTTTCCAATGATTTGTCTCTAGCAGGCCCTTGCTATTTTGACAAGACCTGTTCAGAGCAACAAATTGACTCCATTTTCTCATGATCCTCTCTGCAACGAGCCAACTCCAACCTGATTTGAGCCTTTAAGGCTTAAACTATATTCCCGCAGCACCTTGGTTTCATCTACTTTGGGATGCTGACCACACCTGGAATTAGTGTTCAATGTCTATCTTCCCAGAAGGATTTTAGGGGAGGGAAGGGACCTTTCCCCACATTTCTCCCATTTCTCTGTCTGCCACTTAGTAGGACTCAGTATTATTCCATAAGATTTTATTCAAATGGTACCAGATTTTATCCAAATACTAATAGAAATGGGTGCTACAATGATTGGAGTATGACATGCTGTTTGTTGTTTACAAGCAGTTCTAAGAGATGAGTTTAGGACTTAGGTTTCAGGATTCCTGGCCCCCAGAGTGATGTGCTCATTTCCCCCCACCCCACAGTACCCCTTCCTAAGGCACACACCTCATGGCCTACCACTGGTAAACACGGCATGTCTCCAGATAATTATATGAAGAAAGAAAGAGAGGTAAATTGACCAGAGTATTTCAAAACAGCCACAATCATTTTCCTTACTATATACAGTATTCAGAGAACTACAAGCAGAAGAAAGCAAAGTGCTGATTGCAACAATAGCTATTGGAGGGTAGCTGGGACAAGAAAATGAACCATAGACATGTGTTTTTGGTAAAAGACCAAACGCCAAAGAACCCAGAGGAAAAAACTAAGCATCACACATTGTTTCCCCTGGTGTCACTGGCCTCAGCGTGCTGACTTGCCCATAAGGAATGAGACTGTCCCTGCAAAACCAAAGGCACGTCTGCTGAGGCAGAGGCTTTCCCACACAGAAGCAGTCAGATCTCTGCGTGATCTGGATTTCCTGCGTCTCAGCAAGTGTGATGAAGCAGAGGTTAGAAGAGAGCTCAGCAGTCCTCACCTGGACCACGTCACTTTCTTCTTGAATCATTTGTATGTCTAAGTATTGGTTGAAAGGAGAACTTTTTTTCCTTACTTAGCAACTGGACTAGTTTGACTTAGATGAAGTTGTCCTTTTTCAAAGATGACAATACAGGCATGAGCATCTGACAAACACCATTACCTGACATGTGAAACCTATCAATCCATCCAGGGCAGGAGGGCAAAGAGGTGAGCAAGCATCCAGTGCCTGTACTCACCAGATTCTTCAACAGGGATTTTAAACCCTGAGCCCCTGACATCAAAGTCCAGCCATGCTCTACACAGGGCTCAGTGATGACCTGCTGGCTCAGATAAATGCTGGGTCAATAAAGCATTTGTTTATTACCACAAGGAAAAAACTACACTTACTTAGAAATCATCATGGTTTATTTATATGTTGATGCACATTTCATGCTTTTTAAAAAATAACTGTCTTTTAAAAAAATTACACAAATATCCTGTTAGTTTTTCCTTGCTAGGTCCTAAGTTCCTGTATAGTTTAGTATTCCTATGCTGTTGATGACTTCCCACTACAAGCCTTCCTTCCTACATTTGTTTGTCCAGCTCTTTGATTATTTAGGTTTTTAGGCCACTATTCAGGCTTACTAACCCAAGAAAGCATCACAGTCTAACCAGACTCAACCCCTTATTATTTTGTGCATTTTGAAGACCACTATAACTCATTTTCAGTGAAGATTTTAATCCCTCTGATGTGAGTCACAACTTGTATTCAACCCCTAAAAGGGCGCCAAGATTCAAAGTTACAACTTTCAAGAAAGCTCCTATTCGAACTTCTGAAAAGGTGGAAGGAATAATCAAAACCATTTCACTGAAGATTACCTATTACAAGGCTGAAAGTCACAGGTAGAGGGAACAACAGACTCAAACCTAACCATGAACTCCAAGGGCCCCTGCCAGAGTTGCATGTATCATGGTGAGATGGCTTGTAATCTGTCCAAGGGTAGTGGGATTCAAACAGCAAGAGGATATTTGTGTCACTTCTGACACTTCTTGCCAGGGCCCAGGACTGGCCAGGTCTCGGGCCCAGCTTAACTAGGCTCTGGATGCGGACCGCTAAGTTACCTTGCTCAGGTACAGTTTCTCTTGGGTGCCTGAGAACTATCTACTTTAGCTGGAATCTTCAGCAGAGAAACACCGTGCTGGCATTCTGTAGGCAGGAGAGGAGACAGAGTCAGAGGAAGCTGGTCTGTGATAGAATGCGCATGCTCCTTGACTGCCTTCTCCTCCAGCCTAATATAAGGCTAATCTTGTGCTTCTCAACACCACAGGTGTAGAGACTGCCAATTCACCACTACTCTCGTCTGGCGAGCTCTTATGCTTGTTAGGAGAGCTAAATCCCTCTCCATGCCCTTTCCACCCAGGTGTTCCATTATTGAGCTATACAGGTATTTCTTATAACTCTCACTCCTCCTAGTCATAGGCTACATGGGCTGCAACATATTTTGTAAACCCATGTTCATAGCAAAAATCGCCTGTAATAATAGCCAGAAGGTAGAGGCAACCCAAGTGTGTCCATCTGCAGAAGGATGGATAAACAAATGTGTTATGCACATACAATGGAATTTTTTTTTTTTGAAGTTTTTGGCCAGGGCCAGGTTTGAACCCATCACCTCTGGTATATGGGGCTGGTGCCCTACTCCTTTGGGCCATAGGTGCTGGCCCCATACAATGAAATATTATTCAGCCTTAAAAAAGAAGGAAATCTTGGGCGGCACCTGTGGCTCAAAGGAGTAGGGTGCCAGTCCCATAAGCCAGAGGTGGCAGGTTCAAAGCCAGCCCTGGCCAAAAACTGCAAAAAAAAAAGAAGAAGGAAATCTTGTCACATACAACACAGATGAACCTGGAGGACATTACACTCAGTGAAATCAGCCAGTCATAAAAGGGCAAATACTGAATGGTTCCTATGTGAGGAGCCTAGAAGAGTCAAATCCCTAGAGACAGAGAGTAGAGGGGGTTGCCAGGGGCTGGGGGAAGTGGCATGGGGAGGTGGTATTTAATGGGGACAGAGTTTCAGTTTTGCAAGATGAAAAAGAGTCCTAGAAATGGATGGTGGTGATCCATCCTACACAACAGTGTAAATATACTTCCTGCCACCAGTCTGCCCAATGAGCAGTGGTTAAATTTTATGTTACATGTTATTTTACCACAATTTAAAAAAATGCCAAAAGGGCCTCTGGGTTATATTATTTTTTCCTAACCCTAGTGCCTGCAGTGTATTATGGAATAACTGTTTTTTGGTATAAAAAAGACAAACCTGTATTTAGTACTGAGCTCTCTACTAATGGCTTTATATATTGGCCTGTTTTAATTAGAGAATTTTTATTTCTGGGAACTACCTGTGAATTTATAATATATTTTGATCTGGTAAATATTTCAGTTAAGAATACAATGGTTAGGGATAAAAAATAGCTTTCAGTTTATTTTTGTGTAACCAAATATTTTACAGGTATTTGGATAAAATAACAGATTTTGCCTGTGTGTTTTAAGTGTCAGCCATCACTGAGAGAAATGCTGTGTATGGTAGTCATTGTATTTTCCTTTAAGCATTTCCCCCATCTTTGGCTGACCTGAGACATAAGACCAGAAGGCCATGAAGGCTATGTTAAATAGTTCAATGAAAATATTTCAGACTGTATATGAAGTCAGCACATTGTGCCCCATGATTGCACCAATGGACACAATTATGATTTAATAAAAATTTAAAAAAAAGAAAAGACTAGAGTGGGGGCAGCTCCCAGAGAGGCCTGTGACCACTCTGTCCCTTTCCACTTCCCTGCTTACCCATCCCTTTTTTCAGGCCCAGATCCCCAGCCCTGGCTGCCCCCGCCTGCCTGTGCTGATGAGGAAGAGAGGTCAGGTCCTAGCTGCTGAAAACTCACCTGCTTGCCACATCAGGGACAGAGATGCCATCTCTCCCAGGGGCCTTTGTGTTTTCAAAGAGTGACCACAAATCTGATGTACAGCAATGTGAATGTGCTTACCACACTGAACTGTGCGCTTAAAATTAGTTAGAATAGGAAATTTTGTGCTATGTTTTTTTAACCATATTCAGAAAAATTAATTTTAAAATAAGTGGAGGCATAGGTGTAGAAAGCAACTGGGTAACTTTGTGAAGAATAGAGGTGGATGTCCGGGCATGAGCCTCCAGGCGGGAAGGAGACAATGATGCTTGCTGTGGAGGGCGAGAGGAAGGCCTCCCTCTCACCTCCCTGTGTGACAGGGGCAGGGCCTGGGGCAGCAGGAGGAAGGTGAGGGAGAGGCTGAAGCCTCCTGCTCAGGGCTCGGTTTGGCCAGGAGCTTACTAGATGAGTTTCACAGCAGCCCAGCCATGGCTGCCGACTGTGCACGACTGAGCGTGCACTGGGCTAGCTGCTCTCTGGGCCAGGCCCTCGGCAAGACCGCGGGGCACCGCCCTGGGCTTCGGTCAGTTCTTGGCAGGAGAGAGAAGGGAAAGGGAAGTTCTGGTCACTTCCCCTTGAAGGCTGGGCTGGTCTTCCCTGCAGTAGGTTGGCAGCAAGTCCAAGCCCACCCTTCCCGGGTGAATTCTAAGCTCTCTCTCTTTTCTTCCTTATTGGCCCTGTCCTTTTAATCACAGCCTCCACGCAGCTGTCACAGAGTTGCCCTAAGCCTTGAGAAATGCAAAATGAAACCAGGAGAAGATCCTCCGCCCAGGGGGAGCTTGGAGGGCCCCAGGCTACGGGTGGGGACAGAAAGGTGCGGCCAGCCCTCTGAGGGGGGCGGGGCCGTCCGTCTGGCCCCAGGTCAGGCTCCAGTGCATGGCTGGCTGGTAGCCCTGCATCGGACATAATTGATAATGACTTTCAGCTCAACCTGGCGGTGGAGCAATCCTCAGGAATTCAGCACCCTCATCCCTGGCGGAGTTCTAAGTAAACAGCAGCAACACCTACTTGTGTGGGTGGCAATTAATCAAGGCAGTCAGTGAGTTCTACTTGCAGAATCTCTTCTATTCCTTTGTTCCTTGTCCCCACCCTTTGGCGTGGTTCCCCTTGGGATTTTTTTTCTTCATGGAGTTAGGGTTATGTACACACGCTTACAGTAGTCAGGCCAGCAAGTTGACTTCGGGTTACATCCCTCCCCTCCGTGGACACACAGTGCAGGACCCCAGATTCATTTACCCAGGTACTGGACTGGCTAGGACATTTTTAGGCCCTGTGGCCTTTGGCATTTAATGTCTGTTTTTGGACTGGAGAAATTTAGACACTGATGTCTGTTATAGTTATTTCACGCATATGTGAAAGCATGTTAGCATTTTTTACAAATGTCAAACATCTTAGGAAAAGATGGGGGATACTGATGGTTCTGGTGACGGTTTGGAGAATAAGTTCAAAATTGGTGGATGTGAGGTGTTGTTATACTGGGTAAAATAAAACTGCTCCTTTTTACAAAGTGGAGAGGAATTCCCCTGTCTGTCTGTCTGTCTGTCTCCCCCTTTCTCTCTCTCTCTCCAGGTTTGTAAGTATGGTTTATAGCTCTTCAAATTGGGATTTAGGAAAAAGTTTTTAAGTGCCCATTAATTAACTATCACTGGAGAAAGTTTATGTTTTAAAATCAAATGTGAAAGCACCTAAGCAAACCACGCCTTGATTTAATGAATCACACTTGAAAACTAGAGAATGTTGAGGTCTGGTCACAGAAGTCTGTTGTTTAGTTTTAGGACTCATCCTCGTCCTGACGAGAGTGTTGTGCATGTGTATCTCTTGAGTGAAGAGGTCCCCTGTCTTGGTCACTGACCTGTGTGTCTTCTTTCCAGATACACCAAATGTTAGACACCCATTTCCTATCACTGTGGGCCAGAGTAATTGACATACAGAGAGATTGGGTGTTTCCCCCAAAGTTACAGAAGACAGCTCCCATGGCTCGCTAGCTAACTATAGGAAACAACAGCCCCCCCACCACTTCACAAAGAAACTAACAGCCCAGAAATGAAATAGCTGACTGTAAGATCTGTGACCTATTTAAATATAAGGTTCAATCGTTTTGTTCTTTAGATGAAAGCTGTGGTCAGAGCCCAGCACAGTGCCTAGAACAGGGACTGCGATCCTGTTTGGTCCCTCTCCGTACCTCCATAACAGTCCTGTAAACACTCCTTTCATTGCTCACACCTCTGAAAATTGAGATGTGCATAGAATATAGACGAACAGCTCTCGTTAGCAAGTTCATCAATATGCCTACCACGTGGTGCACACATAGTGTAGCTCAGGCACCAATGGATCTGTCTCACGTACTGCACACGCATTACTCAGAGCCGCCCCCAGGACAGATGATAGCAGATGAGGAGACTGAACTTGCATTAGACTTTTTGCCTGAGGGCCATTCAACTGAAGTGGCAGCTCCCTTCCCAATTTTTTGTTGTTGCCTTTTTGATAACACATAGAAATTACAAAAATTCTTTGACTCTGTTTCCAAAACTGTGGGGAGGGACTGGATAGCTGGAAGAGGACCGTCCGACAGGACCTACAGAGTGGTATCCGGCTCCCTCGTGGTGCCATCCTGTTACCCATATCGTGATTTCTAGACAGCCTCTGCTCTGTGGCTTGTGAACCATGCCTCTGGAACATTTGGGCTCCAGAGATATGCTCCAGTGGTTCTGCAAACATTCTCTTTCAATTTAATTTCAAAAAACAAAACAAAACATTTTTTAACTGTTTGAAAATCATAGAAAAGAGCATGGATCCTCAAAGGCCTTGTTCAAGGACTTTCCACACACTGTCAGCCACCAATGCAGTGACTTAGGCTATTAGTTTGAGCCTTAAAAAAAACAAAAAGACTTAAAAATCATTTTCTCTTCATCCTATATGTAAGTTTTAATTTGTCTGTAAATCAATAATTTAAAAATATAGTCCTGTATTGATCTTGTCTTAAATGGAGGCCTATGGATATTGGCAGGTGACATCATACAGGCAGCTCTCCTGCCTGGAACAAGAGCACCCTCTTTATTGAAGGCTGAGGGAGGCCCACAGCAGCTACTCAGAGTAGCAGTCATCAAGGCATAATCATCTCCTAATCGTAACTGAACATATCATGTTATAGCTCATTTAAACAGAGTTTGGAATATTTTCTTTTATTGTCTGATAAAATTATTATAAATTTGGAGATCAGTATCTTTCCAATTGAACACATTATAAATGATAATTTATTTCTTTCTATTTTTATTTTCTAATTTTTCCTTACAATTAAAATTAGATCATTAACTGAAAGCTGAAAATGTTTGAAAAATTGAAGATGAATGTGAAAGATAGGCCAGACTTAAGATCAATAGCAAATCGTCCTAGACAGCAGAACTGATATTTCAATTGTGTTAACTCTAACAGTAGGACATAAAACCAATGAGATGAAAAATAAGAAAGTGCCACACATTTTTCATGAGGGTTCACCTTCTGAGATGGTCAAATTGCCAGAACCCTTCACTATTTTATACATTTTTGGAAAAAAATAGCCTTATGGCCTCTGTCTATATAAAATATCCTTCTTAATCTTGTCTATGACCCATCTATCCTTCAGCATAATGTTATTTAGCTTCCATGTTTTTGTATGAGTATGCATATTGCTGTTGTTATTGAATTCAACTTTTATTCCAGGTGGGCTGAGAAGATGCAAGGAATAATTTCTATTCTTTTAAATTTGCTGAGGTTGGACTTGTGACCTAGGATGTGATCAATTTTGGAGTATGTTCTGTGGGCTGATGAGAAGACTGTGTATTCAGTTTTGTTGGGATGAAATGTTCTGTAGATGTCTGTTAAATCTAAATGTTGAATGGTTAAGTTTAAATCTAAAATTTCTTTGCTTAGCTTCTTTTTGGAGGATCTATCCAGCACTGCTAAGGGGGTGTTAAAAATCTCTGACTACTATGGAGCTGAAGGTAATCAAGTTGCTCATGTCTTTTAGCATTTCTCTTATAAATTGAGGCGCATTCTGGTTGGGGTGCATAAATATTAATAATTGAAATCTCATCATATTGAGTAGTACCTTTAACAAATATGAAGTGTCCATCCTTATCCTTCCTTATTTTGGTTGGTTTAAGGCCTATTGTATCTGCAAATAGGATTGCTACACCTGCTTTTTTCTGCTTTCCATTTGCCTGGAATATAGATGACCATCCCTTCACCTTGAGTCTATATTTATCTTTTAAGGTAAGATGAGTTTCTTGTATTCAGTAGATATCTAGCCTGAGTTTTTGTATCTGGTGAGGCAACCTATGCCTCTTTAGGGAACAATTTAAACCATTCACATTTATAGAAAGTAATGATAAATCTTTAGAAAGTCCAGTGGACATTTTTAATCCTTTCATCACTGTGGAAGTTGGAATTTGATAAAAAGTTTCTGGGTGAGTTTACTTTTGTGGTGGAGTATTACACAGGTTGTTATGGAGGATAGGTCTGAAAATATCCTGGAGAGCTGGTTTAGTTATAGGAAATTTCTTCAACATGTGGATGTCATTAAAGTATTTAATTTCTCCATCATAAATGAAACTCAGTTTAGCTGGGTACAGGATCCTAGGTTGAAAGTTATTTTGTTTTAGGAGATTGAAAGTCAATGACCATTCTCTTCTAGCTTGAAAGGTTTGATCAGAGAGATCTGCAGTTATTCTAATATTCTTCCCTTGTAGGTGATGGATTTCTTAAGTCTGGCTGCTCTAAGAATTTTCTCCTTCATATTAACTTTAGTGAAGTTAATTATAATGTGCCGGATGGATGACTTATTTGGGTTGAGTTGTGCTGGGGTTCTGAAACTGTCTGCTATCTGAATTTCAGAATCTCTTGGCATGACTGGAGAGTTCTCTTTCATAATCTCATAAAGAAGAGACTCTGTGCCTTGTGACACCACTTCATCATTTTCAGATATCCCTATAAGGCAAATATTGGTTTTCTTCGAGTTATCCCAGAGCTGTCTGAGAGAATGATCCATTTTTGCCTTCCATTTCTCTTCCTCTTTGTAGGTTTGGGAGCAGTCAAAAGCTTTGTCTTCAGTGTCAGAAATCCTTTCTTCTGCTTGCTCCATTCTGTTGCTGAGGGATTCTACTGTTTTTCTCAAATCTTTGAGGGCTGCAACTTCTTGTCTCAATGTGTCAAAATCTTTGGTCATTTTGTCTTTGCATTCACTGAATTCTTTGGATTACTGCTTAAAATTCTAGTTGCATCTTTTCCTCCATTCTGCTGATCTTATTTGCTATTCAGATTCTGAATTTGATATCTGCCATCTCAGCCATTTGTTTATGCATGGGATCTTGTGTGGTGTCTGCCTTATCATTCCTTGGGTAGTTGATCTACTCTGATTATTCATATTGCCAGAGTTTTTCTGTTGATTCTGCCCCATGATTATTTTTCACTGTTTCCTCTGGCCATCCTCATAGTTGGGAAGGTGTCTCTCCAAGATTGGACCCTGGCGGGATCACTCTTTTGTTGGAAGATATTTGTAGGAAGTGACCTAGTGTAGCTCCTCTGGGGCTGCCCCAGCCAGGGAGTTGTGGCTGTAGGAGCAGCTCCGGAGAGGAGCATGTCACACACGGATCCAGCAGCAGGGCTGGGTATGGTGCCCATGGTTCTGACAATGCCTGGCTCCCAGTGGCTTTGGCAACAACAGTGGGTGGTTCCAGCAGACTCTGGTTAGGCAGAGGGCTCCACAGAGAGGTAGGGAGGGTGGCAGGGTGCGGGGTTGCATGAATTCTCGAGTCCCTGGCCAGATGGACGGGGCCTGTGAGGAAGCAGGGAGGGCACTGGAGGGAGGACATGGGTTGGGCAGCTACCAGAGACTGGCTGGGGCAGCACTGGCCAAGGAAGGCTTGGGGGGTCTTGGCAGTGCAGCCTGTGGTGTAGTCCCATGCGTTTGCAGGAGTCCTTGGAGTGGGGCGGGCCTGGGTGCCAAGGCAGCACAGCGCACAGTGGGGTTGCTCTCTCCTGCAGGAGTCCCAGGCAGGGGGCAGGCCTGGGTGCTGAGGCGGTGCAGCCCCGAGCAGGGTAGCTCACCCCCACCACAGTCCCTGGAGGGGGGCAGACTTGGGTGCCAAAGCAACATGGCCCATAGAGGGGTCACTCACATCCACCGTAGTCCCTAGAGTGGGGCGGACCTGGGTACCAAGGTGTTGTGGCCCATGGCAAGGTCTCTCACAGCCACTGGTGTCTCTGACAGGGGCGGGCCTGGGTGCTGAGAGGGCGCTACTTGCAGTGGGGTCTCTCACACCCACTGATGTCACAGGCAGGAGGTGGTGCAGCCCACGGCAGGGTCGCTCACGCCTGCTGCAGTACCTGGAGTGGGGCAGGCCTGGGTCCCGAGGCTGCACAACCTGCAGTTGGGTCACTCCCACCCGCCACAATCCCTGGAGTTGGGCGGCCCACGGCGGGGTCACTCCCATCTGCTGCACTCCCTGGAGTGGGGCAGGCCTGGGTGCTGAGCTGGAGCAGCCCACAGCAGGGTTGTTCACTGGGGTTCCTGCCTGCAGGTGGCCATTGGGGGAGGGGAGGCTCGGTGCGGTCCCCTGGAATCCTTTGCCAGGTGAGGCACTTGGTCTAGCAGACAGAGAGTGGAGGTGCTGCTCCAGAACTTCCTCCCACAGTCTCAGCAGGGGTTAGGCTTCTGGTTGGTCAGGTAAGGGGAGGAAGTGCATACTGGAAGTTCAGAATGGTTGGGAGAGCTTTAGTTCAAATTTTCTGCCTAGCGAGAGAGTGTTAAGAGTCACAGCAGGGGAGTAATCCCCACTTCCCACAGCACTCTCCCGTGGGGTGGGACAAGAGGTCCACAGTTCACTGTTCATCTGTAGAAAACCCGCAGGAGTAAACGAAGAGAAAAAAAGAAAGGAAACAGAAAGCAAAAAAGACCACAGCTTTCTTGGGGGAGGGGATGGATACTCTTCCTTTCAGATGAATTTTGTACCCGAAGCTTGCTTTCTTGGAGTCACAGCTTGCCTCAGCAGAGGTGATCTGCAGCTGTCACTTCTCTCTCAGCTGGACTCCCGGTCTTCAGCTCAGTTGGGCATTATCTGGACATTATCCTTCCTCTTGGTCAGGAGCCTCTCTCGGGAGCTGCTTCTAGTCGGCCATCTTGCCCCTCCCCCCCCATTAATTTTCTTGATGAGCATAGATCACTTTTGTAATTCAGGAACAGGGAGGAACCTAGTGGAATGCATCCTAGTATAAGAAATCCACAGTGGAATAACCTCTGGACTCAGAATCAGGACTCCCTGTCTTCCCCTCTATGACCTTGCAGCTCAGGTAGAGATTTCAGGAACATCTCTGATTCCCAGAAGGACTCAGGTCCAACTTTGGGGAGTCATTCTGTAATTGTCAGAAAATCTGAGGGCAGGCACTCACTTTGGGTAAGTCATCCCACCTGTCTCATCTTCAGAGTCCTTGCATATAAAGTAGAAATAATGTGCTTCTCTCCCAGAGCACAGCATTGTGGGAAAATGAAATGAGATGATGCACTGTGAGGTGGCCAGCACACAGAAAGTGTTCAACCAATATTCATCATATTTCCCTTTTCCATCCAGATTCCCAGGAGAGCAGGTATTTATCCAAAGCCCCAGACCCCACTGCCCTCAGAAATTGCTGCTCTTGGGTCTGGAGTCCAGTATTTGACCACCTCCTCCTCCTGGACACTTCTGTATTGAACTCTGTCCTTCCCACCCAAGAGTCTTCATGCCTCCTTGTCACTGGTCTGCCTTGCCCTGGATCATTATGCTGGGCTGGGTTCTGGTGAGGAGCACAACCTGTGTGGTCAGACAAAACTGTTCGTAATCTCAGCTTCATATAGCCTGCTTAATGCTCTAAACTTCCATTTCTATAACTGTAAAGTGGGGATAATAATGCCACAAGGATTTAGTACATATCAAACATCTGGCCCATGATGACTACTCAAACAAACCCAAATAATTGCTAGGATGATAATGATATAAAAAACATGGCTTCATTTTATAGAGGAAAGGAAGGCTCTGAGAAGACTTAGGTCTCAGTACCCTTTGCAAGTCTGTCTCACTGTAAGTCCCTTGGTCTTCTGATACACCACTCACTCCCTGAGGGGTTGTTCTAGGGAGCCCTTAGCTGCTGAGCAGAGGGTGGGGTGACTCCTGTGGCTGTCAGGGGAAGTATCTGCTGGGGCTGCTGAGTGGAGGCAAGGATCCAGCTTGGGAATTATGGGTCATATCAGGAGGACAAGGGCTTTTAAAGGAGAACAGGAGACCCAGGCAGCCCCACACACCCTCCTAAGGAAAGGTAAGGACAGGTGAGGGCTGCTGCCTTGTGAAGCAGGCTGGAGATACTGGAAGAGAAGCACATGGTTAGAGGCAGAAGGTGGAGAAGTAGAACACAGGAGGAGCTTTAGAGACCTCATCATCAACCTCAAAAGAGACCAGTACCTGCTTTTAGCTACTACAAGAAAGGATTTTATAAAGGGTTGAGTGACAGCCACCTGGGCTGTCTTGAGAGAGTGAGCTTCCTGGGCTGTGTGAACAGCAGCTGGAGTATCCTTGCCGAAGAGGCTGAAGAGAAGTTGGGTGTCCTCGTAACTGACTTCAGACAGCCTCCAGACCCAAGGTTGGGTGAATGTCCAAAGTAGCCTAGAGCAGATTTGTGGGTGTTGCTGAGAGCTCAGTGAGAGATCTGTAACCCAGAGTAGATTCTGAGCCTGCTGACTCAGGACTCCTGCCCAGCCTGGCCATCTGGGTGCAGGCCCCTCCTAGGCACAGAAGCTCTGCAGGGGATGGGGCATACCCTCCTCACCCTGCAGGGGAAGACCAGGTTGGGGGGCTTCTCAGGAAGGCTGCAGGGTGCAGGCAGTTTTGTAAGGTATGCTCCTACAGAAGGGGCATGTGGAGGTGGCAGCTTCCCCAGCCCAGCCACCAGGGTTCCCTTGTGGCCAGGCTAAAGACCTCTCTCTGCCCCCCAGCTTCTCTCTGTTTCCATCCCTTTCCAGTCTACGGAGACTCCTGTCTGCCTCTGTGGTCCTCTGCCTCCCTGTCTGTCCATCTGTGTACCATGGCTCTTTCTGACTCTGACTCTGCCTCTGTGTCTCCTTTTGCCTACTGTGGGTGTCTGGCCTGAATTCTGGTCCATCCTTGCTGTCATCAGGTAGGAGCTGCCGCTTCAGACTCTCCCTTCCCCAGGAATTTCTAGGTCCCACCAGGCTCCCATCACTTATCCCATCTGTCCCCTGAAGCAGTGGACCCCAGTCCCTCAGCTTAAGGTACTCCTGCTTTACCCTGATGCTCTCTAAGTCAGCCCTCTCCTCTTCTCAGACAGCACTGAGGACTCCAGAGGCTGCCTGGATGTGTCAGGAGGAGTACGTTTGGGAGAGGCCAGAGGACATGAGAGAAAAGCCAGCTCTAGCACCACCTGCCTGGCCTTTGACCTCACACCAGATACCTGTTCTCTGCACACAGGGAGCTAAGAAAGAGACTACAGTGTGGAGGGTAGGGAACAGAAGTGGGTACATAAGTTTAGGGAAGCCAGCATGTGGCTATTTCCCTGTACAAAAAGCAACATCAGCCACCTTAAAACAAGTCTGGCATTGTCTCCTTCCTGCATATGTGGAAGTTGGTCACCTGCCTGCCCAGCATCACTCCTGCTTTTAGGCCATGACTTTGGCTCCTCCTGTGCCTTTCACAGCATCTGCCCTGGAGGAGGCAGGGAGAGAGAGAGCGCAACTGGTGTAGTACAGAGAGGACCTGTCTTGGAGGCAGTTGGCCCAGACACATTCCTGTCACAGATGCTCAGAGAGGCTGTGCTGCCTCATGGTTCTGAGTACAGACTCTGTGTCAGCCACAGCTGTACCCCTGGCTATGTGTGTCACGCTGTCTTTATCTGTAAAGGGTGTACAGTACTAATGCCCACCTCACAAGTGGCTACATGCAGGCTCCCAGTGCAGCTTCACCTGTTTTCTGTGGCAGGTGTCTACTCTGATTGGACAGTGACTTTATTTGCTGATAAATCTTTCCCTATCACCCTAGTTAGGAGGATAAAATAAAAAAATGAATGCAAAGCACACAGTACGGTGCCTGCCCCATCATAAACTGTTATTACTAGAATTACTATTATTAGCTGGGACAGGGACGTGATAGAAAGGTTCATAGAAATCACCGCCAATTCTTCCAACCCTCCTCTCAACTGTCTTGTGCCCTGGTTTCTCCTGTGGGACCTGTGACCTCCAGACATAGGTAATTCTTTCTTGGCCTCTAGGAATAAGAGATAAAAGCATAGGGAGAAGTTTGATGAAAATGTTTCAGAATGTATATGAAGCCAGCACATTGTACCCCTTGATTGCACTAATGTACACAGCTATGATTTAATTAAAAAAAAAAAAAAAAGCATAGGGAGAAAGAGAATGTAATCACTCCTCTCTCTTTGGTTCTGGTTTCCAGGGTCTTTCAGGAAGTGGAAGAGTCAGTAGGCATTTTTCGTGTCTTACCATGACCATGACTCCATATTAAGTAAGGAGTTTACAACAGGAGACAGTAAGGTCACCCACAATGAAGCTCAGCTTCTTTGTGGGATGTGTCTGACCTATCGAATTTCTAAGTTATGTAGGGCTGGCCTTGAGCTGGGACAGAGCCCAAGGAGCTGACCAGCTGGGAGCAAGGGACCCTGGGTCCTAGTCTCAACTCCCACAGTGACCTGGAGTTCCTCTCTTTCCTGGCACAAATCCTTTCTATGTTTCCTCTCTGGTGATGGCCTCTGAGGCCCCTATGACCTTTCTGTGTCAGCCCTTAGGCAGCAACAGATCTCTCTAAAGCAGTGCTGCTCGAACTTTTTTTTTCCTTCTGCTTCACATTGGAGGAATAAGAGTTGCCTTGGGCCACACATTATATGCCCCAACATGACAGAAGGCTGATTAGCAGAAGACAGGTCTGTGCATACTTATTGTGATATCTGACATCATGGGAAAGCAAAAAGTCCTCACAATGTCAGCACAAGTTGGACACTGTGCAAGGTTTAAGCCTACTAACCTGCCTTGGAGCCTGGAGACCAGAGCCAGGCTGGCTTTAAGGAGCAAAGCCAGGGTGTTGGTCCAACTCTCTTAGACTTTTCCCTGTAGACAAGGGAGCCATGGGGGAGTGACCCTGTCAGGTTTTTGTCTTACAAAGAACACTCTAAAGGCCAGTGCCAAGAACGGGCTGGGCAGGGGGTCCTGTGGGAGGACTGAGAGGACACCAGGTGGGAGAGCATTGTCTGAGCAGGACATTGCAGTGGGATTAGAGAGACATATGGGGGAGAGGCATTTTGGAGGAGGCAGCAATGGAACCTGGGGTCAGATAGGATGTAGGCAGATAAGACAGGAGCGAAAGTGGTTTCCCCAAGTTTCTGCCTGGTCTGACAGGATGGATCTCACAGATTACTGTGTGCTAGTCTGTGTGCGCGCGTGTGCTTATCTATAGACATACAATTAAACTAAACCCAACACAATGTTCTTTGCCCTCATAATTTGCCTTTTTCTCCTAAGAAAAAATGGACAGGACAATCCAGTGAACTGGATCCAGGGTCTCAGACTGGTTGTGCTCTGGGTAGCTCTGGGCTTGCCACACATGGGAAACCCTGCTGCTGCTGTTATTGCGACTGCTGCTGCTGCTGCTGAAAAATGAGCAAGATTCTATTTCTCCCATCCATTCCCTCTCTGAGCCTCAGCTTCCCTATTCATAAGGTGAAGCTGACAACCCCTACCCTGTACTTCTCACAGAGTCATCCTTAAAGAGAGGCTTAAAGAGAGAAGGAGTGTCAAGTACTTTGTAAGGCACAGCCAAAAACTGAATTCTATAGTTTGGCCCCAATGGGGGCACAGAGGCCAAGCTCATCATGGCAGATAAAGACTCTGCTCCTGTTCCCCCTATGTGGAGTTTCTACTTTGAGTGCCTGAGAGTTAGGCATGTTTCCCCAGCTTTATGGAGGCTATTGCATACTCTTAGGAGGGTCAGGAGGGATGCGGGGGGCTCTAAGGTTCAGGGAGCCCAAGTCCTGGGCAGGGAGAAGCATCTGAGAGCTCACTTCACTGGTTGGGAAATAGCTCGACTGCTGTCTACAGCCTGCCCTCACGGTTCAACCAGGTTAAACACTCTTAAACATCAGACCCTAAAGAAAAATCCCATTCATTGGCTGCATGTAAGAAATAACAAGTGAGAAATAGCAGCACATTTTCTCACTCTTGACCCAATGTAGAATATTCTGACATCTCTGGGTGGCTTCTTCATAGGAAGAACGTGGCTTGCAAAATAGACATTTTTATTCCTTTTTCAGAGCTAAAGAAATAGATGCATTGAGCTAACAGCCCAAGTCACACAGCAAGCTAAGCAAGAGCCAGCTATCTCTGAGTCCATCCCCTTCCCACCTCACCATATGGCTTCTCTCCCTTCAAGACCACCTGGCCCAAGTACCTTTATAATTTGTGCAGATGCAAAACTGAGGCAAACCTAGAGAGACAATGTGACCTACAAAGGCTCTTTGGTAAAAGGCAGGGATTTAATAAAGATAGGTGTTTGCCAGCTACCTGATGGTTATCAGATAACATCTGTGAACATCTGGAAATGTGCCCAGTACATGGAAGATTCAAACTTTGTGTGGTTCTTTTGGACAAAGTCAAGAAGCCATGTAAGGCATGGAGTGTAAACACAGGTTCTTGTGAAGACTCATTTACAGCACTGCCAGGGAGAACAAGAAGATTGGGGGACATGTAGGTGGAGGTTGGATACATTGGCGCTAGGAGGACGAGTAATGCTGAGAAAATCTTAACACTGCTCCATTCCCTGAGCACTGACGATGCATATGACATCTCTTCAGAGTGAGTGTCCTTTCCCTGTTTCCATGAAGAAACTGAGGCTCAGGGAGGTTAGGCTGAGATAGAGCTAAGAGCCAGTGAGAAGCTGAACAAGTAAATGGGATGCTGGCTTTTGTTTAGAGAAGGAGCAAAGGGTGGTAATCTGTGGCAGTGAGAATTGGTGGTAGGGATGGCTTCTCAGGATGTTTGCTGACATAGCTAGGACCTGAATCCCAGTCTTCTGTCTGGAGTACCATGGGAAAATGCAGTTAACATTTATTGAGCATCTACCACAGGTTAGGACTTTTGTGTGATATTTGTCATGCCATGTCAGTCCTTGCAGCCAACATGTAACAAAGACACAATTTTTCTCATCTTGTACTGTGGAAGCAATCTCAAAAAGGTGAGGTGAAGGGTAACTGCCTTGCTCAGGGTCATTCACCAGTCAATTATACAGCCAGGATTTATAACTCAGTGTTCCTGTTAATGCACGGTGGCCTGATGGGGTGGGTGGGTAGTCAGAGAGCTGCCCTGTCTGGTGGACACATTGAGGGCAAAATTAATGTGAGAAAATAAATTAATGTCTTCAAAAGGACCAAGTGGGCTCGCTCTCTGTCACAGGCCTCCAAAATATGCAAACCTGCATAGAGTCTGGACATCTCAACACCTGGCTGCAGGAAGGAGACAATGTGCTCACTAAGAGGAAGAAGCCAAGGGGAATTAGAGACCAGCCAGTCCAATGCTTCCATCTCACTGTTGAGGACACTGAGGCTGTGCTGGGGAACTGCTGGTGGTTTACAGGTACAACCAGTACTAGATATGACACTTTCCTCTTTATAAATTTCCTGGGCATGGTGGCAGCAGACAAGAATAGGCAAAATGGGCTGTCTTGTTGTGGGGCAATGGGTATCATGGTGCTTTATCATAACTGGGCACTGACCACCACCCAACCCCACCAGTAACTCCAGCTCCAGTGCATATCTTAGCCAGTCCCTTGTCTGAACCAGTGCCTTTCTTTTTCATTGAAAGGTAGGACATGATGCAGGAGCCCAACCAGTCCTTCATGACTGAATTCATCCTTCTGGGCTTCTCTGTTGGCCCCAGGACTTCACCCCTGCTCTTCTTGGCCTTTCTGATGATCTACCTGTTGATTATTCTGGGCAACGGCTTAATCACCACCCTCATCTGCCTGGATTCACACCTCCACACTCCTATGTACTTCTTTATTGGCATCCTTTCCATGCTGGACCTGGGCTACACCACTACAACTGTGCCCCAGATGCTGGTACATCTGTCCAGTCAGAGGAAGACTATCCCTTTTGCTAGCTGTGTGGCCCAAATGTACATTTTCTTGGTGCTGGGTATCACTGAGTCCTGGCTGTTTGCCATCATGTCTATAGACAGGTATGTGGCAATCTGCCACCCACTCAGGTACAAGGTCATTATGAGCCCATGGCTATGTAGGATAATGGTCATTTTCTGTGGACTCTGGGGTGCTGTCTCTTCCCTTGTCTACACCTTCTTTGCCATGCGTCTGCCCTACTGTGGCCCCAACAAAATCAACCATTTCTTCTGTGAAGTCCCTGCAGTCCTAAAGCTGGCATGTACAGACACTTCAGTCAATGACAAAGTAGACTTCATTCTTGGTTTTAGTGTCATCCTGATCCCACTTTCCATCATCCTTGTAATTTATGTCAACATTTTCATTACCATCTTGAAGATCCGTTCAGCACAGGGACAGCTGAAGGCTTTCTCCACCTGTGCCTCCCATATCACTGTGGTCACCATGTTCTGTGTGCCAGCCATGGTCATGTACATGAAGCCTGCCTCTAGGGCCTCCCCAGAAGAGGACAAGAAGCTGGCTCTGTTCTACAATATCATCTCTGCCTTTCTCAATCCCATAATCTACAGCCTCCGGAACAAGGATGTGAAAAGGGCCTTCCTCAAGGTGACTGGCTGGGGTAGGACCCCAGAATGAGTCCCTGGGAGGATAGCTGAGGCTCAGAGAAACAAGACTCTTGGTGCACAGTCATTTCCCTAAAGGCTCATTCATATGTCCCAGCAACACCACTGCATGCTGCCCCTCAGCCTTTATCTCAACACTACGCAGGTGCTTGAAGGGAAGCCCACTATTTTGCCAATAGAACCAGAATTTATGAAATGACTTCCAGGTTTACCAGTCCTTTAGTTCTCTTTATATTAGGGACTTATGGCTTAACAAAAGAGGGGGTATCTGAGCCACTAAAATCTTTTATTGAAACAAAGAGAATGTGATCGAGCATATGCCCTGTGGCTGAATCTTCAGAAAAGCTCATGAGCCTCTGGAAATCACACAGACATGATCAGGGGAGCTGGAGAAAATGGCAAGGATGCTGACATTGGAGAATTCTTGACCCAAGAGGAGCAACAAGTTTCAGAAATGCAGATTGGAGATAAGTTGGGATGGCTTGAGCCTAGGTGTGACCTGTCACTTACCTTCCCAGATTCATTCCCCATCACTCTGTTCCTCATTTTCTCACTCGACATAACCTGGACGTCTGCCATTGCCCTGACTGTCTTGCACATCAGGGCTTCCTCCTTCTCTCCTCACCCTCTCCACCTCCATGCTTCCCCCATAGACCGTTAACTTCTATCTGTGCATCAAGTCTTGAGTTAAACGGCAGCTTCTCAAAGATGATTTTACTTGAGACCCAAAGAGCTGAGAGTGATGAGCCTTCCAAAGCTTCTTGCTCTTCTTTGTCATAAGAATGAAGGCTCATGGCTCAACATCTTAGTTCTCTGCTAGACATTGAGTTCCATGAAGCAAGGACTGTGACTGTCTGGTTTACTGCTGTGGAAATGGTGGCACTTTTTAAAAGGGGGAAGAGATAAAAAAGGATTCATAATTTTTGCTTAGCCATAATTACATTAAAAAATGAATTGCTATTGTTATTGAAAAACATGAATTGAATCAGTATAATATCATTTTTCACCAACTAGCAAAATTGGAAAAATGGTGATTGACACACAGTGCAGATGAAGATGAAATGAAATTGATACCCACATTCACTGCTGAAAAAAAGGTAGTTGTTTCTGCCTTCCCAGAGCAGTACCTTCCACATAGTAAGTATTCAACATCCTTGTTAAATAGTAATAATACTAATTATTGTGGGTTTTATTTATTGAATATTTATACATCAAATACAGTTTTTTAATGTTACATATATTAATTCATTTAACAAAAATATTAACCAATGGAAAGCATGCAAGAATATATATCATAAAAGTTTACAATGTTCATATACTTGAGTGTAGAATTTTCACTTTAGGACTCTTTCCTAAAGAAAAAATAAGGCAGGCCAGGCACAGTGGCTCATACCTGTAATCCTAGCACTCTGAGAGGCCAAAGCAGGTGAATTGCCTGAGCTCAGGAGTTCGAGACTAGCCTGAGAAAGAGTGAGACCCCTGTCTCTAAAAATAGCTGGGTGTTGTGGCAGGTTCCTATAGTCCCAGACTCTTGGGAGGCTGAGGCAAGAGGATCATTTGAGCCTAAGAGTTTGCGGTTGCTGTGGGCTATGATGTCACAGCACTCTTCAAAGGGGGACAAGTGAGATTCTGTCTCAATAAAAAAAAAAGAAAGAAAAGAGAAAACAAGATAAACAGACCAAGTCTTATGCACAAGATTTTCCTTGAGGAATTATTGGAAGTATCTATAAATATGGTTTGTTAACATTATGCAATATTATGCAACTAATATTATACATCATGTTTGAAGTAACATTAAATATCACTGAAAGGCTCAGCACCTGTGGCTCAACGGGCTAAGGCACCAGCCACGTACACCTGAGCTGGCAGATTCGAATCCAGCCTAGGCCCGCCAAGCAACAATGACGGCTGCAGCTGATAAATATCACTGAAAAATATAATATTAAGTGAAAAAAAGGTAAAAAGTTGTATAAAGTTTTATAGAACATGCATATATTCATTGTAATACCCTGAAAGGATATCTCTTAACAGGTTAATATTGGAAATCATATAGTAATATAATAACATGCGACTTTTTTTCTTGGTTGTACTTTCCTCTACTCTCTAAAATTTTTACAATTAGCACAAGCTGCCTTATAATAGGAAGGAGTAACCATTGCTTGAAAAATATTTGTTGTCCTGTCAGAGAAAAGACAGCCGTGGTGTTGGCTTCATTCATTTATTTATCAAATGTTCACTGATGTCCATTCTGTGCCTGGTCTAATGCTCATCTTGTGGATGCAGACATGAATAATCTAATTCCCAGTCTAGTGGGGAAGAGACAAGAACTAAGAAAAAGATAACATAAAATGCTAAGGACTCTGCTGGGAAAATTTCAAAGCTTTCAGGGGGATGAGGAGGAGATGGGCCACACTTCTCAAATGAGGCTCTATTTCCCCAGGGCTTTGGAAGCATGGGTAGAAGTTTAGTAATTGGAAACAAGGGCAGGGCAACAGGGATGGGGTATTCCAAACAGAAGATATGTGATGTTAAAAGCATAAAGACATGAAGGATATGCAAAATAGGCAGATTAGCCCACGCAAGAGAGAGTAGATGTAACAGACAGAGCCTGGGATGCCACATGAGAGAACTTAGGGTTTCTCCCCCACTAGATAAGTACTTTCCAAGGATTACTGCTTAGAACTCTGGTTCTATGAAGCACTCTGTGATGAAGAGATTTCTTGCCCAGGTAGGCTCAACTCTCATCTCTTCTTCATGCTTCACAATGCACAAGAGTATGTTAAAGACTCTGAGGGGTTTGGTAATAGTGAATAAACAAGCAAACAATTAAAAACAAGAAAAATACCCAGGCTAATTCTATTTAACCAATATTTACTAAATGTGTTGGATAACAATCATTTCTTCATAGAACATTTATTAGTCAAAAAACTAGAAATTAAAACTGTATTCTAAGAAATTCTAAAATACACATGGATAGATTAGAAGAGGGAGGAGAAATCAAATCTTTTCCTTATTAAAAATATAATGCACACTAATTTTAGAAAATTTGGGAAATACAGAAAAACATGAAATGTCTGAAATATGCCTCAGATCTTGCCTCAGAATTAATGATTCTTAATATCTTTGTGTATTTCTTTTTGTGTCTCCTTCACATTTTATATGAATGAGAACCTGTATAAATACCATTCTACAGCCTTTCACCATGACTTATATTTCTAATATACGCTTCTATTTTCAATGCTTTTATTTCACTCTGCTTCAGTTTGTATATTTTCTTTTGATTTGGTTTCCAGCTTACTATATTTTTATTCAGTTGTGTCTAAGATGTTATTAAGCCCAGTAATAATTCTTAATTTCAATTATTATACTTTTGGTTCCAAAGTTTTGATTTTATTCTTTGTTAGTTTCTAAATCTCTGCTGAAATTCTCCTTCTTATTTTTAATCAGTTACTTAATCTTGTCTTATAGCTCCAACATCTAGATCTTCTGCAGGTCCATTTGTATTGTCTCTGTTTTCTCTTAATTCTGTCTTTTAGTTTTCCTAATAATTTTTTATTGAATTCCAGACACTATATTAAAAACTTGTGAGATAACTAAGGCTCTGAATGAGGCTTATTTCTTCAAAAAAGGCTTATTTTCTTCAGTAAAGTTTAAGTTGTAGTTGGGCCCTTCACCTAGGGAGTATATGGAACACCTTCACATTGTACACATTAAAATGAGATCCCGCCAATAGCCCTTCTCCCTCCTCCATTCTCTCCCTTTTCCTCTCCTCTCTTCCTTGCTTCCTGAATTCACTTTTACTTCTAGTAAGCAGTGTGGGCAGTGAGAAATCACCTTAAGCCAGTCAAGGATTAGGTTAACTCAAAGCTGAACTTCAGTCTTTGTATTTGCTGGTATATTTCTGATTCACTCTTACTCACTATCCCCTCTAGGTCTCAAACTGAAAACCTCAGATATTTACCAGGGCCCTCCTCCTTAGATTGCCTGCTTCAAGTTTCCATTTTATTCCTCCAAGTTCAGCTTCTCTGCCTCAAAGTGTGGGCTGCCTTGTTTTATTTATTTATTTATTTTTTGTAGAGACAGAGTCTCATTCTATCGCCCTCGGTAGAGTGCTGTGGAGTCACAGCTCACAGCAGCCTCCAACTCCTGGGCTTAGGCAATTCTCTTGCCTCAGCCTCCCAAGTAGCTGGGACTACAGGCGCCCGCCACAGCGCCTGGCTAATTTTTGATGCAGTTCGGCTGGGGCCGGGTTTGAACCTGCAGCCCTCGGTATATGGGGCCGGCGCCCTACTCACTGAGCCACAGGCGCCACCCTGCCTTGTTTTATTTTTATATTTTACAGAATGTCATGACCTTCATCCCATGATATGAATATCTCCTTGAAAACAATTGTGTTAGAGTGGATGACCAAATATCCTCCTCCTACTTTTTCTATTTTGTTCTGTCAGAGGTCATAATATAATGATCATCTCTGAGTAAAACTCATTTGCTGAATTTTGGGATTTTTAAGGATAGATTCTTAAAAGGAGAACTTTTTTCTTATTTTCTCAGTATCTATGGCCAAATTTCTTTCATTTTTTCATTTTTTCTGTTACCATAAAAAGTGGTAACATTAAAAGTGATTCATTCTATTTTTTTGTTGTTGTTGTTGTTGGGGATTCATTCAAGGTACAAGAAACAAGGTTACACTGATTGCGTTTGTTAGGTAAACTCCCTCTTACAATTGTGCCTTGCCCCCAAAGGTGTGGTACACACCAAGACCCCACCCCCCCTCCTTCTTTCTCTCTCTGCTCTCCCCTTCCCCCACCCCCACCATGTCATTAGCTGTCATTAATTGTCCTCATATCAAAATTTACTACACAGGATTCATGCTTTTCCATTCTTGTGATGTTTTACTAAGAATAATATGTTCCACTTCCACCCAAGTTAATAAAAAGGCTGTAAAATCTCCATTTTTTTCAATGGCTGAATAGTTTTCTATGGTATACATATACCACAGCTTATTAATCCATACCTGGGTTGGTGGGCATTTAGGCTGTTTCCACATTTTGGCGATTACAAATTGAGCTGCAATAAACAGTCTAGTGCAAGTGTCCTTATGGTAAAAGGATTTTTTTCCTTCGGGGTAGATACCCAGTAATGAGATTGCGGGATCAAATGGGAGGCCTAGCTTGAGTTCTTTGAGGATTCTCCATACTTCCTTCCAAAAAAGTTGTATTAGTTTGCAGTCCCATCAGCAGTGTAAAAGTGCTCCCTTCTCTCCACATCCACACCAGCATCTGCAGTTTTAAGATTTTGTGATGGGGTCATTTTCACTGGGGTTAGATGGTATCTCAGGGTGGTTTTGCCTTGACTTTCTCTAATAATTAGGGATGATGAGCACTTTTTCATATGTTTGTTAGCCATTCTCCTGTCTTTTTTTTTTTTTTTTTCCTTGAGACAGAGCCTCAAGCTGTCACCCTGGATAGAGTGCCATGGCATCACAGCTCACAGCAACCTCCAATTCCTGGGCTCAAGCGAGTCTCTTGCCTCCACCTCCCAAGTAGCTGGGAGTACAGGCGCCCGCCACAACGTCCAGCCATTGTGTGGTTGCAGCCATCATTGTTGTTTGGCGTGCCCGGGCTGGATTTTAACCCGCCAGCTCAGGTGTTCGTGGCTGGCGCCTTAGCCTGTTGAGCCACAGGTGCCGAGCCTCTCCTGTCTTTTTTTTTTTTTGAGACAGAGCCTCAAGCTGTCACCCTGGGTCGAGTGCCATGGCATCACAGCTCACAGCAACCTCCAATTCCTGGGCTCAAGCGAGTCTCTTGCCTCCGCCTCCCAAGTAGCTGGGACTACAGGCACCCACCACAACGCCCAGCCATTTTTTGGTTGTAGCCGTCATTGTTGTTTGGCTGGCCCAGGCTGGATTCGAACCCACCAGCTCAGGTGTACATAGCTGGCGCCTTAGCCCGTTGAGCCACAGGCGCCGAGCCTCTCCTGTCTTCTTTATAGAAGTTTCTATTCATGTCTCTTGCCCATTGATATATGGGATTGTTGGCTTTTTTCATGTGAATTAATTTGAGTTCTCTATAGATCCTAGTTATAAAGTTTTTGTCTGATTCAAAATATGCAAATATCCTTTCCTATTGTGTAGGTTGCCTATTTGCTTTGGTTGTTGTCTCCTTAGCCGTTCAGAAGCTTTTCAGTTTCACTAAGTCCCATTTGTTTATTTCTGTTGTTGTTGCAATTGCCACTGCAGTCTTCTTCATGAAGTCTTTCCCCAGGCTAATATCTTCCAGTGTTTTTCCTATGCTTTCTTTGAGAATTTTTACTGTTTGATGCCTTAAATTTAAGTCCTTTATCCATCTTGAATCAATTTCTGTGAGTGGAGAAAGGTGTGGGTCCAGTTTCAGTCTTTTACATATGAATATCCTGTTCTCCCAGCACCATTTATTGAATAGGGAGTCTTTCCCTCAAGGTGTGTTCTTGTTTGGTTTACTGAAGATTACATGGTTGTAAGATGTCAGTTTCATTTTCTGTTTTCTATTCGATTCCAAATGCCTATGTCTCTACTTTTGTGCCAGTACCAGGCTATTTTGACCACTATGGCTTTGTAGTACAGCCTAAAATCTGGTATAATGATGCCCCCAGCTTTGTTTTTATTACTAAGAACTGCCTTAGCTATATGGAATTTTTTCTGGTTCCATACAAAATGCAGAATCATTTTTTCCAAGTCTTGAAAGTACAATGTTGTTATTTTAATAGAGACGGTATTGAATCTGAAGATTGCTTTGGGAAGTATAGACATTTTAACAACGTTGATTCTTCCCAGCCATGAGCATGGTATGGTCTTCCATTTGTTAAGATCCTCTGCTGTTTCCTTTCTTTGGATTTCATAATTTTCTTTATAGAGGTCCTTCACCTCCTTTGTTAGGTATATATCTAGGTATTTCATTTTCTTTGAAGCTATGGTGAAGGGAGTTGTGTCTTTAATTAGCCTCTCATCTTGACTGTTATTGCCGTATACAAAGGCTACTGACTTGTGGATATTGATTTTATATCCTGAGACATTACTGTATTTTTTGATGACTTCCAGGAGTCTCGTGGTTGAGTCTTTGGGGTTCTCTAAGTATAAGATCATATCATCGGCAAAAAGGGAGAGTTTGACCTCCTCTGCTCCCATTTGGATGCCCTTTATTTCCTTGTCTTGCCTAATTGTATTGGCTAGAACTTTCAGCACTACGTTGAATAGTAATGGTAACAGAGGACAACCTTGTCTGGTTCCAGTTCTAAGAAGAAAAGCTTTCAGTTTTACTCCATTCAGTAAAATATTAGCTGTGGGTTTGTCATAGGTAGCTTCGATCAGTTTCAGAAATGTGCCACGTATGCCTATACTCTTCAGTGTTCTAATTAGAAAAGGATGCTGGGACTTGGCGCCTGTGGCTCAATGGGTTAAGGCACCAGCCATGTACACCTGAGCTGGCGGGTTCGAATCCAGCCCGGACCCGCCAAACAACAATGACGGCTGCAACCAAAAAATGGCCGGGTGTTGTGTCGAGCACCTGTAGTCCCAGCTACTTGGGAGGCAGAGGCAAGAGATTCGCTTTAGCCCAGGAATTGGAGGTTGCTGTGACCTGTGATGCCATGGCACTCTATCCGGGGTGACAGCTTGAGGCTCTGTCTCAAAAAAAGAAAAAGAAAAGAAAAAAAGAAAAGAAAAAAGAAAAGGATGCTGGATTTTATCGAATGCTTTTTCTGCATCTATTGAGAGGATGATATGGTCCTTGTTTCTGCTTCTGTTAATATGGTGGATAACATTTATGGACTTGCTTATGTTAAACCAGCCTTGCATCCCTGGGATGAAACCTACTTCATCATGATGTATGACTTTGTTGATGATAAGCTGTAATCTATTGGCTAGGATTTTGTTGAGAAGTTTTGCATCTATATTCATTAGTGAAATTTGTCTGAAATTCTCCCTTTTAGTTGGGTCTTTTCCTGATTTTGGTATCAGGATGATGTTTGCTTCATAGAACATGTTAGAGAAGATTCCCTCCTCCTCAATTTTTTGGAATAATTTCTGCAGTATGGGAATAAGCTCTTCCTTGAAAGGTTAGATATAATTCTGGCATGAAGGCATTCAGACCAAAGCATTTTTTTGTTGGAAGATTTTTTATTGTTTCTTTAATCTCAGTGCTTGAAATTGGTCTTTTCGGGAGCTCTATTTCTTCCTGGCTAAGTCTAGGGAGAAGATGTGATTCCAAATCACATTGTCAAATTTATGGGCATAGAGTTTCTCGTAGTATTCAGAGATGATCTCTTGTATCTCCGTGGCATTAGTTGTAATTTCCCCTTGATCATTTCTGATTAAGGTTACTAGAGATTTTACTTTGCTATTTCTGGTTAGTCTAGCCAAAGGTTTATCTATTTTATTTATTTTTTCAAAAAACCAATTCCTTGTTTTATTAATTTTCTGAATGATTCTTTTGTTTTCAATTTCATTGGTCTCTGATTTAAGTTTGGATATTTCTTTCCTTCTGCTGGGTTGAGGCTTAGATTGTTCTTCTTTTTCCAATTGCATAAAACGGCTTGTGAGTTTGTTGATGCGCTCTCTCTGTTTATCGAATGTAGGCATCTAAAGTGATAAATTTTCCTCTCAGAACTGCTTTTGCAGTATCCCACACGTTTTGCCAACTTGTGTCTTCATTGTTGTTATGCTCAAGAAAGTTAATGATTTCCTCTTTTAATTCTTCCTGCACCCAACTGTCATTCATTGGAAGGCTGTTTAATTTCCATGCCTTTGTGTGGGGTTGAATGTTTTTGCTGAAGTTGAGTTCCACCTTTAGTGCCTTGTGGTCTGAGAAAATACAAGGTAAAATTTCAATTCTTTTTATTCTGTTGAGGTTTGTTTTGTGTCCTAGGATATGATCAATTTGAGAGAATGTTCCATGGGCCTATGAGAAGAATGTATATTCTTTTTCTTTGGAATGGAGTATTCTATATACATCTATCAAGCACAGTTGTTCTAGGGTCTCATTTAAGTCCCTTATGTCTTTACTTAATTTCTGTTTGGAGGATCTCTCCAGCTCTGTAAGAGGAGTGTTTAAGTCCCATGTTATTATGGTGTCATTATATCCTATAAGATCATATTGCTCAGACTGAGTAAGGTCTATTTCAAGAATCTAGGAGCATTTTCTTAGTTATGCCTTAAGACATTTATATTCTACATTTAGTAAGTTTCACCTGTACCTTTCTAAGATGCACCGTAGGTGTGATCCCACTGATTACCCTCCCTCTACCCATCCTAACCCCTCCTCCCCTCCCTTGCCCCTTTCTCCATATTCTTGCACTATAATTAGATTATGGCCTTCATATGAAAGCTATAGATTTAATAAAAAAGAAAGAAAGAAAAACAAAACACAACAAAACAAAACAAAAAGAATCTGGGAGCATTTAAATTGGGTGCATAAATATTTAGAATTGAAACATCTTCTTGTTGTATTTTTCTCTTGACCAATATAAAGTGACCATCTTTGTGTTTTTGACTTTAGTTGCTTTAAATCCACATATATCTGAAAATAATATTGCAATTCCTCTTTTCTTCTGAATTCCATTTGCCTGAAAAATTATCTTTCAACCTTTAACTCAGTGTTTTAATTTGTGTTTTGAAGCTAGGTGTGTTTCCTGCAGACAGTAAATGGATGGCTTGTGTTTTTTAATCCAGTCAGCCAGTCTATGCCTCTCAGTGGGGAATTCAAGCCATTAACATTTATTGAGATAATTGATAAGTGTGGTAGTGTTCTATTCATTTTATTTGTGAGAGTCCATTGCTTTGTTTTATCTTTTGCATCATTGTGGAAGTTAGGTTCTATCCTTTAATTTCTGAGTTCTTACTTTGTTGTTGGTTCATTGTGATGGTCAGTGTGTAGACCAAGTTGAGGTATTTCCTGTAGAGCTGGTCTTGTTGTGGCGAATTTCCTCAATGTTTGTACATCTATAAATGATTTGATTTCTTTGTCAATTATAAAGCTTAGCTTAGCAGAATATACAATTCTTGGCTGGAAATTGTTCTGTTTAAGTAGATTAAAGATAGATAGATGACGATTGTCTTCTTACTTGAAAGGTTTCATTAGAGAAGTCTGCAGTCACCCTGATGGATTTGCCCCGTAGGTCAACTGGCATTTACTCCTGGCAGCTTGAAGAATCTTTTCTTTTGTCTTGACTTTGGACAGGTTCATCACAATGTGTCTTGGAGAAGCTCTGTTACAGTTGAGGTGACCTGGGGTCTGATATCCCCCTTAAAGGAGTGTGTCAGAACTTTGGTGATGTTTGGGAAATTTTCATTTATAATATTCTCTAGTATGACTTCCATTCCTCTGGGTCATTCTTCTTCCCCTTCTAAGATACTTATAACTCCTATAACTAAAACCTATAATGTTGAATGCTTCATACAGTCCCACAATTCTGTAAGTGAATGTTCTGCTTTCTCTCTCTTCTTTTCTGCCTCTTTAACTATCTGAGTTATCTCAAGAGCTTTGTCCTCTACCTCTGAGATTCTTTCTTCTGCATTGTCTAATCTGTTGTTGATACTTTCTATTGCATCTTTAAGTTCCCTAATTGACTGTTTCAGTTCCTTCAGCTCCACTATTTCCTTTCTATATTCTTCATACCATTCATCTCTAATTTGATTCTGTTTTTGGATTTCCTTTTGGTTATTTTCCACTTTAGCAGAAGTTTCCCTCATTTTTTCCATCATTTCCTTTATTGTTTTCATCATCTGTATCCTAAATTCCCTTTCTGTCATTTCTAACATTTGTTTGTAGGTGGAATCCTCTGCAGTACCTACCTCACAATCCCTTGTGGGGAATCAGGCTTGTTCTGGACTGGTTTTTCACATGCCAGGATTTTTCTGCTGATTCTTCCTCATGAGTGATTTCTTTTATCTGTTTCCTTGCCCTAATTTTCTTTTCACTTCCTCTTTCTCTTTAACTTACTGTGCCTCTGGACTAGGGTTTTGATGAGTCCTTTTAGTACCAGACCAGAAAGATGGGAATATTGAAGAGCAAGAAGGGAAAAAAGAAAAAGAAAAAAAAGAAAGGAGAAGAAAAAAGAGAAAGGAGGGGGAATGAGTAAAAATGAATATTGACAAGAAGAAGAGAGGCACAGAAAGAGGGAGACAGGAGCAATATACAGTAGGGTACTTTGACCCAACCTTCAAAATCCCCAACTTCTGGGGGTGCTGGGTTGAGTGGTTCCCTTGAAGTCATCAGCTCTTTGCTATCCTGTTTGGACACAGTACTGTACCTCCACCAAGTAGAGAGGAAAGATAAAATGCTATAAATCAAACCAAAACAAGCAAACAGAAAATGTTATGGGATAAAATTTTGGGAAAACCCAAATAATAGGGGTAGAAACACTAGCAAAAATGAATTCTAATTGTTAAAGAATACAACAATGGAAAGTTATATTTAAACTATAAAAATGAAGAAAGAAAAGAAAGAGAAAAAGGGAAAATCTAGAGGGAAATGTTAAAATTTAAAAAACAAAACAACAACAACAACAAAGCAGTATATACATATTGCTGAATATTGTCTGGGCAACAGGTGATCTTCTGGGGTATGAGATGTTAATCACAATGCTGACACAGCTATACCATTTGGAGACTGGAGGCCTCTTCTGATTTCTCAAACCTCGCAGGGTGGAGAGCATAAATCTCTCTTTAGCCTTCTTAAAAGGCACTTTAAACTGCTATCTTGGCTAAGCCAAAGCTTTCCCAGGAAGGCACTTGCTACTAGGATCACTCCTGAAGTAGCTGTCCACTTACCCAGCATGACAAAACCAGTCTCACTCTATGCCTCTGAGGGCCAGGGCTTTAAGGGGTCTCAGTCCTCTCCTTTAGGCTGCTCAGTCACTGGATTACTCGCCAAAGATCTCCTGCCTGATTCTTGCTCTGTGACCCTGAGGGCGGAGCTTGCAGGACAATTCTCCCACAATGGCTTCATGCAGCCCACAGCCAAACACTATCAGCTCCATGTGTCATTCTGTGACACACCAAGAATAGAAAGAAGAGACCAGTTAACAGGCCATTTTAATAATCCAAGCAAGGGATGATGGTGGACTGCAAAAAGAAAGTCTTAGCAGATTTGGGGAAGAAAGAACAGAATTGAAAGATTATCTAGAGGCAGAGTGGCTAGAAATGGCTAAGAAAAGATGGAGAATTTACATCTTTTGTGTTTATCTGGATGAAATTGAAATGTGTTCTTCTTAGTAAAGTATCTCAAGAATGGGGGGGGAGCATCCAGTGTACTCAATACTAATGCAAAACCAATATATAAACAATTACATGCCCTCAAAAAAGGAAAACCAGTATAGTCTAGCAAGGAAGAGAGGAGAGGAGGGAGGCGGGCCATTGATGGGATCTCATTTAGTGTGTACAATGAGAAGGTGTTCCATACACTCCCCAGGTGAAAGGCCCAACTACAACTTGAACTTTACCTTAGAAATGAAAACAATGTAACCTAAACATTTGTACCTGCATATTAATCTGAAATTTAAAAAATAATAACAAATGGCTGAATTTAACTCAGCAGAAGACCTGTTTTGTACTCATAAGTCCTGGAAATCTTCATATCAAGTTGTCCTAGTTTAGTGGAAAAGTTAATAAACTTTGACTATGTCCCTGGAAAGTCCTCACCCCGGGTGCCTGAGAGCAACGTGTGCTGTTCTGGAGCCTCTGAGACTTTCTCAGTGTGCACAGCAAGTCCCAGCATCACTGGTATTCCAGACACAAGGAGCCCCGACTCCAGCATGCTGGTCCCTGTAGTGGCAACACTCAGTGGCCAGGCCTCCACGGCTTGGCACACCTCTCAGAGTAATCATCACAGAGATCTGATAAGAATAATGATCAAAACCACTTTGAGATATCATCTATCTCCAGTAAGATTAACCCACATAACAAAATCCCAAAACTACAGATGTTGGCTTGGATGCACAGAGAAGGGAACATTTCTACACTACTGATGGGAATGCAAGCTAATACAACCTTTTTGGAAAGAAGTTTGGAGAATACTCAAGGAACTGAAAGTAGACCTACCATTCAATCCTGCAATTCCTCTACTACATATATACTCAAATGATCAAAAATCATTTTACAACAAAGACTTTGTACCAGAATGTTTATTGCAGCCCATTTCATAATTGCCAAGACGTGGAAACAGCCCAAGTGCCCATCGACTTATGAATGGATTAACAAATTGTGGTACATGTACACCATGGAATACTATGTAGCCATTCATTAAAAAGTTGGTGACTTCACATTTTTTATATTTACCTGGTTGGAGCTGGAACATATTCTTCTTAGTAAAGTACAGTATCTCAAGAATGGGGTAGGAGTATCCACTGTACTCAATACTACGATGAAATCAATATATAAGCACCTACACATTCATACAAATGGTAAAACATAACTATGGTCCAGAAAGTATAAGGGCAGAGAAGAGAGGGGGGAGGGAACAGGGGACGTGAGAGGAGGAAGGGTATTTGGTGGGACCTCACCTAATATGCATGATGCAATGGTACATTTCAAAACTATTAAGAAAAGAATATAATTGTGATGGATGTGTTAATTTGTTCAATGTAAGCATTTCACATTGTATATCAAATCAGCACACTGAACCCCATCAATGCATTAATGTATGCAGTTATGATTTAATTAAAAACAAGAAAATGAAAAAAAGAATAACACTTATGGAGGACCCATGATAGTGCTATGCCCTATGCTAAGACCTTTATAAAAAGTAATTTATAGTTCATTTAATCCTCACAACAGCCTTACAAAGTAGATTACATTATTAGTCTTATGAGGAAACCAAAGATTACACAGAAAGTACATGATGGTTTCAGAGCCTGAGACCTTAACTACTGAATACTATGTACTTTAGCTCAGGGAAAGTGGTGCCGTGGAGAGTCAGACCAACCATTTACCCTGCATAACAGAAAACCATGTAAGTCCCTCTTCCCTCAAAATGGGGAAAATGATTTCAAAATGTAATTTTCCTTTTTAAAGAATAATGGGTAGCTCTAATTAATTAGGTGTTTGCCAAAGACTAAGGTCTATTAAATATCTTTACCGTTTTTGTTGAAATTTTTTATTTTTGATTTGTAAGAATTTTTAATATTCTGATACTGGGGGCACAGGCCCCATATACTGAGGGTGGTTGGTTCAAACCCAGCCCCAGCCAAACTGCAACAACAACAAAAAAAGAAAAATTGTTATGTTTTTATATATTTGAACATTTTATCTTAGACAGTGACTGTCTTTTCCTTTTCTAAATGGTTGTTTTTGGCCAGTGAAAGTTTTTAATTTTAATGAAATCTAGTTTAATAGTTTCCTCGTTTATGGTCTGTGATTTTCCTGTCCTTTCTAAAAAAATATTTTCTTTTGCCAAAGTTATAAAAATATTCTCCTGTATTTTCTTCTAGAAGATGTATAGTTTTGTATTTTATGTTTATGTCTATGCCCTGTTTTTAAGCCAGTTTTGTGTGTGTGGTATAGGGCTGGAATCAAGGTCATTTCCATTCCAAACAATATGTACTCATCTAAGTTGAAAAAACTTTCCTTTTCCTATTAAATGGATCTAACATCTTTGTTGCAAATGAAATGACTATATCGGCCTGGTATCCATACCACAGTGGTTGCAGTGCCAGCCACGTATACCAAAGTTGGTAGGTTCAAACCCAGCTCAGGCTTGCTAAACAACAATGACAACTGCAACAAAAAATGGCTGGGTGCTGTGGTGGGTACCTGTGGTCCCAGCTACTTGGGAGGCTGAGGCAAAACAATCACTTGAGCCCAGGAGTTTGAGGTTGCTGTGAGCTTTGATGCTACAGCACTCTACCGAGGGTGATAAAGTGAGACTCTGTCTCAAAAAAAAAAAGAAAAGAAAAGAAATGACTATATCAATCCGATATATACATTTAAAGAGACAGACAGAGAGAATGTCTGTATCAATCAAATATATGTATCTATTTAAATTGATCTATCTATCTACCTATCTACATGTCTGTCTGAAGAGAGAGATATTTCACTGATTTATTTATCTGACCTGTGAATATAATTATTTTATTTTATAGCTGTTTGCTGTTAGTATATAAATATGGTATTTTATGTTAGTTTTCTATTATATTACCTTGCTAATTACCATTACTAGTTTTAGTAATTTTCTTGTAGATTCTTTAAGACTCTTACACACAGAAATCCTGTTGTCTGTGAATAGAGACAGTTTTATTTCCTGCCCAAGTCTTGTCAATTTCATGCCGCTACCATGTATAACAGAACACCACAAACTAGGCCATTTACAATGAACAGATATTTCTTTGGCTCACAGTTCTAGAAGCTGAGAAGCTCAAGATCAAGGGGCCACGTCTTGTGATTGCTGCACCAGGACACAGTGGAAGGAATCAGGTGGGTGAGGGAAAGCACACAGGAGAGCAAGATGTTGAATGCACAAGCTTTTATAATCAGCATTAATCCATTTGTGGGGGTGGAACCCTCATAACCTAAACACCTCCAATTAAGCACCACCTCCCAAAACTGATGCATTCACATTGTAAATTAAGTTTCCAACATAAGCTTTGAGGGGACACCTTCAAATCATAGATGTATGTCTTTAATTTTATTTCCTTGAGCTGTTGCCTGGGCTAGGACCTCTAGCACAACATTAACAGAAGTTATGAAAGTAGATATTGTGTCTTGCTCCCTTTTTTATTATTAAATCATATCTGTGTACATTAGTGCAATCAAGGGGTACAATGTGCTGGTTTCATATACAA
>CAUYRH010026738.1:0-40994 GCA_963574655.1 Perodicticus potto
CTCAAGCGAGTCTCTTTGCCTCTGCCTCCCAAGTAGCTGGGACTACAGGCACCCGCCACAACACCCGGCCATTTTTTGGTTGCAGCCGTCATTGTTGTTTGGCAGGCCCGGGCTGGATTCGAACCCGCCAGCTCAGGTGTACGTGGCTGGCGCCTTAGCCCGTTGAGCCACAGGCGCCGAGCCCAATAATTTGTTCTTATTACTTATGTTCACCTTACTGCTTAGGTTATAACCCTGATTTTTTTTTTTTTGGCCAGGGCTGGGTTTGAACCTGCCACCTTCGGCATATGGGGCCAGCGCCCTACTCCTTTGAGCCACAGGAACTGCCCCAACCCTGATATTTTTAAATTGTATTTTGTTTTTTTCAAAGAAAAATTGCTAGTTATACCTCATTGATTTCATTACACAGTGGTACGTCACAACTTGCTTTTTTTTTGAGAAACACTCCTATAGCTTTTCAGTATGCTTATTTTATGTTGAAGGACTCTTATACGGTGATATCTCAAACATTAGGGGTGCTTTTAAGAGCTACAAGGTAAACATCTAGGCCAAAGTTTCCTCATAAGGAAAGCACTGGAAATGTTACAGCAGTCAATGCTGGAGTCATTCAGAGCTGGAGAAAGTTCTACCTCATTGTGTTTCCTAGTCGGTGAGTGATTATAGGCAGGAAATCATGAGAGTCTAGTAGCTGGGTAGGAGGTGGAAAGTCTTCCTCAGACACAGTTGAAAAGCATGGCCACTTGGTATATGGAAAGTTGTACGTATCTTTTTATAATAACTCACAGCATCAGTCTTTTATAGTATAATGTTCATGAAGTTTTGGTCCTAGTTGATTACTAAATATTAAATTGTTTTCAGTGCATATTTCATGGAAATACGTCTTTCTTTAAAGATTTTTATTTAAAATGGTTAAAACATTTAAAATTTTTTTTCTTTTTTTTTTTTGTAGAGACAGAGTCTCACTTTATCACCCTGGGTGGAGGGCCATGGCATCACAGCTCATAGCAACCTCCAACTCCTGGGCTTAGGCAATTCTTTTGCCTCAGCCTCCCAAGTAGCTGGGACTACAGGCGCCCGCCACAACGCCTGGCTATTTTTCTGTTTTGCAGTTCGGCCAAGGCTGGGTTTGAACCCGCCACCTTTGATATATGGGGCCAGCGCCCTACTCGATGAGCCACAGGTGCTGCCCCACATTTAAAGTTTTTATTTAAGGATTTAATTAATTTGTTTATTAATTTAAACTTTTATTAAGGATTATCTAGGTTGATTAAAGAAGCTAGATTAAAATAATTCAGTTTCTGAACAAACATACTATTTCAATAACCAGATAATGATATATCTTTAAATTATCTCTTTCAGAATGATGTTCCAGGAATGCTAGCTTATAGCCTCAAGCTCTGCATGTCTTTAATGCAGAATAAACAGTTTCGGAATAAAGTACTAAGAGTTCTAGTTAAAATCTACATGAACTTGGAGAAACCTGATTTCATCAATGTTTGTCAGGTAATTACATTACATTACCCTGTGCTGGGCTATGTGTGTTACATCACATTACTTAGGTTACATTTTATTACATTACTATAGTAGCTTCCTTTATGTATCTCACTCTTTACAGCAGCCCTGTGAAGATAAGGTATGTGATTGATAGTCTTTTTACCAATAAGAAACTGAATTTTACAACACTGAAAAGCTATTTTGTTATAATGCATTCTTTCTATGTATTTTTTCATTTTGGAAATAATGTAAGCATTTAAGGAAATTTTGGAAACAAAAGTTGAAAAAAAGATAAAAACAATACCTATGTCATTCTAAAAAGAATTCAAAGTGTAAAAACTATCTGTGATTTCATTATCTAAACACAACCACAACATTGAGTATATTTTCTTTATCTCATGTATGTATGAATTTGCTTACGCATACAAAAAATTAAGAGGGTACAGAAAACATATAAGTTGAAACATAAGTCTTTCCTTTTCACTTCATCTGAGCTTCTTTCCAAAGGGAGAACATAGATGTTTTTTCCTACTTTTTGGCACATGTAAATCCATTGGACTCTTCTACTATGTTGTAATTTATTGGCTATAGGTATGCATAGATTTGCTTTTTTGCAGTTATTATACTGTATACATTTTTGTATTCTGACTGGAACCTAGCATTTCTTGTATATTTTGTTATTTCTTCATTATAATGTACTTTCATGTATTTTCTTCTTCTGTATTTTTTAAAAATTTAGATTTAAGCACTGTTTTTTATAGTGCTTTTTTTAAGGCAAGTTTGAAATAGAAAGTGCTGGCAGAATAAGTATCCATATTTAAATCACCCCAAATCAACTTAATTTTTTTTTCTTTTTTTATAGACAGAGTCTCACTGTCACCCTGGGTAGAGTGCCATGGTGTCATAGCTAACAGCAACCTCAAACTCTTGGGCTCAAGCAATCCCCTTGTCTCAACCTCCTGAGTAGCTGGTTCCTGCCACAATGCCCAACTAGGTTTCCTATTTTTAGTAGTGACAGGGTTTCCCTCTTGGCTTGGGCTGGTCTTGAACTCCTGAGCTCAGGTGATCCACCTGCCTCGGCCACCCAAAGCGCTAGGATTATAGGCATGAGCCACTATACCCAGCCTCAACTTAGTATTTTAACTGTATTTCCTTTCAGTGTTCTTCTTTTTTTTTTTTTTTTTTTGATAGAGACAGAGTCTCATTCTATTGCCCTCGGTAGAGTGCATGGCATCACACAGCTCACAGCAACTTCCATCTCCTAGGCTTAGGCGATTCTCTTGCCTCAGCCTCCCGAGTAGCTGGGACTACAGGTGCTCGCCACAATACTGAGTGTTCTTTATATAGATTTTTAGAGTTTTGTTTCAACATATGATTTTAATAGTTGATTTAAAAAATCATATGAGAAATAATAGTTCCCAACCCTGTTCTCTCTGTATTCCAATTTCATTCCTTAGGGGCTATTTTATTTCTGTTAGCTCTTATTCCTAAGCCTTTCATAATTTTTAAAAAATTTGCCGTATGTTTTTAAAATATATTCTTCGAACAGATGATATATTCACATGACTTAAAATTCAGAAAGAGACATATGGTATACAATGAAAAGTCTCCTGTCTATTCCTTTCTGCCAGCTAACAAATTCCCTTCCCTGGAAGAAAACAGTATCAATTATATGTAGGCTTCTTCTTAACATTTTTCCATGTTCTAATTCTTCACAAGCTCTTGAGCTCTTACTTGAAGTTAATTGCTGCCAGAGAACAAAATTGAGTTCTTAAAGGAAAAGTTTTAAAGTTTTTGGATAATTCTGTTAAAACACATGGAAAATCATGAGAATAGTAAGAGAAATAGTCAAAATGGTAATTTTAATGTCTGTTGTCCTAGTCCAACATGATACTATATTCGTTAAGTGAATCAGTGACTCCCATAACATGGCAAGACAGAAAATATAAGTTAAGGAGCACTTAGTTATGGAGAAAATTTAAAGAATCCAAGGTTCATTCAGCAATCAGTATTGAACACTGGCTAAGTATAAGAAAAATATTAAGAGCTGTACATGTAACTTGTGTTTGTTTGTTGGTTGGTTTTAAGGAAGCCAGGTGCTGTTTTTAGAAATATTTCACTGAGTGTTCAGTTTAAAAGTAGAAGAAAGTTAGACTTCTCTGGTTTGCCTATGCTTATATTTTAAGCTTTCCTATATTGTTGAGTCCAAATACTTTGTTTTCTTTTTCTTTCTTTCTTTCTTTCTTTTTTTTTTTTTTTAAGACAGAGTCTCACTTTCTTGCCCCTGGTGAAGTGCTATGGCATCATAGCTCACAGCAACCTCAAACTCTTAGGCACAAGCTATCCTCTTGCCTTAGCCTCCCAATTAGCTAGGACTACAGGTGCCCACCACAATGCCTGGCTATGTTTTAGAGACAGGGTCTCACTCTTGCTCAGGCTGGTCTTGCACTCATGAGAGCTCAAGTGATCTACCCACCTCGGCCTTTCAGAGTGCTGGGATTACAGGCCTGACCCACTGCCCAGCCCCCAGGTACCTTGTTGACGAAGTTTTCAATTATTACATAATTGTTCTTTATCTCCATTTCAGTGCTTAATTTTCTTAGATGATCCTCAAGCTGTGAGTGATATCTTAGAAAAACTGGTAAAGGAAGACAACCTCCTGATGGCTTATCAGATTTGTTTTGATTTGTATGAAAGTGCTAGCCAGCAATTTTTGTCATCCGTAATTCAGAATCTTCGAACTGTTGGCACTCCTATTGCTTCTGTGCCTGGATCCACCAATACGGGTACTGTTCCGGGATCAGAGAAAGACAGGTATAAGTATCTTTTTCTGCATGAAAACTAATTGAACAAGCTTTATTCCTTGTGGGGAATAAGTAGAATATTTATAGCATTCTAAAAATAAATTTAACCTTTAGCTTTTATAGATTGTAAAGTCTAATTAGGCTATTGCTCTGTTTTGTACTGTGCTAGGCACAGTAAGGAAAATTGGAGAAATGCTCTCCCTTGCTCCCCACCACCAGAAGAAATAGGAATGATTATCTGGTAGGGAGGCCTATCCAGACAATGTGTGCTATTTAATCAACTAAATTCTTAGAAAATTCTTAGGTGGGACTTGGGCTCAGTGGTTAGGGCACTGGCCACATACACTGAAGCTGGCAGGTTCAATTCCAGCCTGGGCTTGCTAAACAACAGTGACAACTGCAACAAAAACATAGCCGGGCGTTGTGGCGGGCGCCTGTAGTCCCAGCTACTTGGGAGGCTGAGGCAAGAGAATCACTTAAGCCCAAACGTTTGAGGTTGCTATGAGCTGTGATACCACAGCACTCTACCGAGGGCAACATATTGAGACTGTCTGAAAAAAAAAAATCCTTTAGGTGGGTTAGCTATATGGAAAATAAGAAAGATTCTTAGTTTTTTATACTTTTAATAGAACTAATTACACAAATAACTTAGGCTAATATGTTATTAAATTTTCTTTTCCTGGGTTTTTTTTTTTTTTTAAACACATTTAGACCACTTACTAAGAATACTGCGTCTTATTTATGCCTGCTTATTTTCCTTCTAAGGTTGTACACACAAGCAGTTGGGAATCATTTTTCTGAAACCAACATAAGATGTCACTGCCCTCTTAGTACCTTCCAAATAAATTTCAAATAAAATTCTGAGTCCTGAAAAGAGCCTATAAGACCCGATACATGATTTGGCCTCTCCCTACCCTTCACTTCATCTCTTTGTTATGGCCTTTAGACTACAATGACCTTCTCACTGGTTCTCAAATATACCAAAATATTACTACCTCATTAAGGTTTTTCTTGAGTTTAGTTTTTATTACTTGTTTTGTTCCCTTCCTTTATTTCTCTTCCTTGGGAGCTTCCTATTATAGGTACGTTGCATCATCTTTACCAATCTTCTGTATTTGTCACTTCCTTTTGAATCTTTTTCTACCTTTAATTCTTTCTCTTTTAGTTGAGTAATAATTTAAATATAGTAAAGTGCATATGTCTTAAGTCATAATAATTTAAATATAGTAAAGTGCATATGTCTAACTCAGTTCAATGAGTTTTAATAATACAAAACACCTGCATAAACACCTCTGTTGTCATCTCAGAAAATTCCTTTGTGCCCTTTGTAGTCAACCTCTTACCCCCAAGACAACCACTAGTTTGATTTCTGTCACTGTAGATTAGTTTTGCCAGTCCTTGAACTTCATAAAAATAGGTTCTCATAGCATGTATTCTTTTGCTTTTGGCTTTTTTTCACTCAGGATAATATCTGTAATGTATATCTATGGTCTTGGGCAAATCAGTAACTGATTTTTTTTTATTGCTGAATAGCTACATTTCATTCTACAAACATATCACTGTTTATCCATTCTTCTATTGATGGACAATTGAGTTATGTCTAGTTATTAGATATGAAGAATAAGGCTACTGTGAATATTATACACAGCTTTTTGTAGACAGGTATTTTTATTTCGATTTGGTGCGTACTTTGGAGTGGAATAACTAGGTCACAGGCCATATGTTTAACTTAGTAAGACACTGCTAAACTTTTCTAATGTTACTATACAATTTTACCCTCCAGCAATTCTGAGGATTCCAGTAGTTCTGCATCATTGCCAACATTTGACATCATGTCTTTTTAATATTACTCCCTCAAGTAGTATAAAATGATACTTTGCATTGTTATTTCTTCTTTTTCTTTCTCTTTTTTTCCTTGAAAATTTTTAAGAGATAGAATCAGACTATGTTGCGTAAGCTGGAGTACAGCAGCTGATCATAACACACCAGATTCTCAAACTCCTGGGCTCAAGTGATACTCCAGCCTTAGCCTCCTGAGTAGCTGAGAGTATAGGCACATGCATGCCACCATGCCTGACTTTCATTGTGATTTTAATAGAAGTCATTTGTCTGATATATATGTGACAAATATATTTTCTCCTAGGCTTTGGTTTTTTCTTTTTTTAGTGGTGTCTCTTTTTTTTTTTGAGACAAAGCCTCAAGCTGTCACCCTGGATAGAGTGCTGTGGCATCACAGCTCACAGCAACCTCCAATTCCTGGGTTCAAGCGAGTCTCCTGCCTCTGCCTCCCGAGTAGCTGGGACTACAGGCGTCTGCCACAATGCCCGGCCATTCTTTGGTTGCAGCCGTTGTCGTTTGGCCGGCCCAGGCTGGATTCGAACCCGCCAGCTCAGGTGTACGTGGCTGGCACTTTAGCCTGCTGAGCCACAGGCGTTGAGCCTTAGTGGGGTCTCTTGATGAACATAGTTTTTTTGTTGTTGTATTGAGACAGAGTCTCACTCTCAGTAGAGTGCTATGGCATCATAACTCACAGCCACCTCAAACTCTTGGGTTCAAGTGATTCTCATCCTCCCTACTAGCTGGGACTACAGGTACCCGACACAAAGCCCAGCCATTTGCTTACTTACTTACTTATTTATTTTGAGCCAGAGTCACACTTTGTCACTCTCGGTAGAGTGCTGTGGTGTCACAGCTCATAGCAACCTCCAACTCTTGGGCTTAAGAGAGTCTCTTGCCTCAGCCTCCCAAGTAGCTGGGACTACAGCTGCCTGCCACGCCTGGCTATTTTTTGGTTGTAATTGTCATGGTTGTTTGGCAAGCCTGGGCTGGATTTGAACCCATCAGCTCTGGTGTATGTGGCTGGCGCCAAGCCACCGAGCTACAGGTGCCAAGGCAAGCCTGGCTATTTTTTGTTTGTTTAGTACACCCAAGCTGGGTTCTAACCTACCAGCCCAGGAGCATGTGGCCGGTGCCCTAACCATTGTGCTGTAGGCTCCCCCCATGAACATAGTTTTTATTTTTGATGAACCCAGTTTTCCATTTTGGAGTTCCATCTAAGGAATTCTTTGCCAGCTTCAGGTTTCAAACTTACTCTGCTGTATTTTCTTCTAGAAATTATACAGTGTTAAGTTGTATATTTAGGTCTATGATTAATCTCAGTTTAACCTCTCGTATATGGTGTGAGATAGGAATAAAGGTTTTGAGGTTTTTCCCTCATATGAATATCTAGTTGTTCTATCACTTTTTGTTTAAAAGACTGTCCTTTCCTTATAGAATTGCCTTGGAGTCTTTGTCAGAAGTCACCTCATTTCTGTTTTGATAGTGTTTTTTCTATTCTTTTCCATTGATCTACAGGCGAACACTGGAGATACTATAGAGTCAGTTCTAGACCACTGCAGTAAGAAACATATTGCAGTATCTTATCTTTCTTTTCTTAGGGCAGCAGTTCTCAACTTGTGGGTCGCAACCCCTTTTTAACAATGAAAATACATTGCAGCATTAGGAAGGTTAAGAAACACTGTCTTAGGGCATGATATGTTTATTTGCTTACATGTTCCTTCTGAATTAATCTTTACTTCTGAAATGATTATTTTTCCTCTTTCATTTCTTTTTTTTGAGACAAAGTCTCACTGTCTCACTCTTTTGCCCCAGTCAGCAGTGTCACAGCTTATTGCAGCCTCAAACTTCTAGACTTAAGCAATCCTTCCTCCTCAACCTCCCAAGTACATGGGACTGTATGTGCCCACAATGCCTAACTAATTTTTCTATTTTTAGTAGAAGAGGGGTCTTGCTTTTCCTCAGACTCAAATTCCTGAGTTCAAGCAATCCTCTAGCCTTGGCCTTCCAGAGTGCTAGGATTACAGACTTGAGCTATCACACTAAGCCTCCTCTTTATTTCTGATTTTTCTCTGTTTCTATCATTAATTTGTGAGTTTTTCTAATTCTGATATGTGCCAATCTTTTATATTTTCATTGTTTTCTTTATGTCTTTTACCTCTTTTGAAATAATTTTTTCTTATAATGTATGGTATTTTTTTTTTTCAAGACAGAGCCTCAAGCTGTTGCCCTGGGTAGAGTTCTGTGGCATCACGGGTAACAGCATCTTCCAACTCCTGGGCTCAAACGATTCTCCTGCCTCCGCCTCCCAAGTAGCTGGGACTACAGGCGCCCGGCCATTTTTTGGTTGCAGCCATCATTGTTGTTTGGTGGGCCCGGGCTGGATTCGAACCTGCCAGCTCAGGTGTATGTGGCTGGTGCCCTAGCCGCTTGAGCCACAGGCACCAAGCCTGTTGTATATTTTAATTTAACCCTTTTCTGTGGCTTTTTTTTTTTTTTTAACAGAAACTGGTTCTCCAAAACTGTTAAAAGAGATGCTTAAGATGGTGTTCAATTTCACAGCTTTTTAGAACTCCCTCTTCTGTTGTATTTGTGGAGTATTAAACAAAATAGTGGCTTATGTTCTGAGATCTCCTGGCTCTGTTCCCTGTCCCATTTTATTTGGATCTTCTTTTTTTCTTAGTCTTCGCCTTTTTTTTTTTTTTTTTTTTTTTTTTTGTAGAGACAGTTTCACTTTATTGCCCTCGGTAGGGTGCTGTGGCGTCACAGGACTCAAAGCAACCTCCAACTCCTGGGCTTAGGTGATTCTGTTGCCTCACCCTCCCGAGTAGCTGGGACTATAGGCGCCTGCCACAATGCCCAGCTATTTATTTGTTGCAGTTGGCCGGGGTCGGGTTTGAACCTACTACTCTCAGTATATGGGGCCGGCGCCCTGCCCACTGAGCCACAGATGTCGCCCAGTCCCTGCCTTCTTAATTTGAATTCTGTACCCAGCATTTTCTCTTCAGTATGGTCCTTTGGCCTAAAAGGGAATGTTGGCCTTTTATGAGTTTTATGAGTAGTTGGGATCCTGACTGCTTCATTGCAAACTAGTTTGGTAGCTGGTGGTAGTTATCCCCACTTGGCTGTTATGGGAGTGGGAGTAGGTTTTGTCATTGACCTGTTCCTGATGTATTTGTTGTTCATGGATTATGCTTACCTAGTTGCTTTGTATATTTTTATTTATTTGAGAGAAATTCAATAACTGGGCTACTTCTATCTTGGAGATGCTTGGAAATTTTTCTTGTTTCTGAGTGGTAATGATTATAAAGTAGACATTATTTTCTTGCAAAATATTTATCCGGACATGGTTCAGATTTAGGGTATAAACAGATTGCACATTCTATTCACAAAAGATTTATCAAATTATTGATCATTGGATCTTTTTTATTTTAGTGACTCAATGGAAACAGAAGAAAAGACAGGCAGTGTACTTGTAGGAAAGACACCAGAAGCAGTGAGTATGCTTTTTGAAGTTAAAATTGTCATTGACATATATTTCCACAATATACTATAAATTCTTTCAAGTATATGTTATATCCGCTTTTATGAATGTTTGTTATTACATTTGATATCAAAGTCATTTTATAAAAATGGATTTTCTGCAAAAAGTAAAATTTTAACTTGTGATCTAAAAAAGCACTTAGAAGAAATCAAATCCTTAGATCCTTACCAATGAATAATCTCTATACAAAATAACTTGAAGTTACCTGTCACAGGGTGAGAGAAAAATACATCCTCTAAGAAAAGGCGACTTTTCATAGGGGAATAACGTTGTTTGTAACGTTCATGGTATTTGGAAGAGTAGGGCAAGATTTTAGAGCAATGAATAGTCTGTTGAATGTAAATATTTCCTCTGTTAGGACGTTAGGTTTCTGATCCTCAGGTATGTAAACCTCAGTTGCTCTTCAACTAGATCTAAGAGAGTTTTGTTAATGGCATGGTTGGTTGTTCTTTAGATTTTTCGTACGAGTTGATTAAAGGTACTTTGTTTTCTCAATTCCAAGTAGGGAGTTTTCATTTAAAGTTTAAACTGACTCTTTAAAAAGTAATTGTCCTTTATGTCATTAGTAATTATTCTTTCCCAGTTTTTAAAAAATACTAAAATATTTTAGTATTTTTGGAAGCTTATTGGAAATGAATTATATTCACCCGTCACACTGGTATCATAGCTCAGGGGCATCTAATGAAGAAATAAATAAATATTCTTCCTCTGGAATGAAAAATTGTGTTTTCTGGATTTTATAATTAAAATACAAGTTTTGTTGACTGAATTGCACTGGTTCTAGGGCTGATGAAAAAAAGTTGGCTTAGAGGATTTCAATAATACTGATAAGAATTTTCCTTCTTTTCTTAATTTTGGCAGAGTCCAGAGCCCAAGGACCAGACTTTGAAAATGATTAAAATTTTAAGTGGTGAAATGGCTATTGAGTTGCACCTGCAGTTCTTAATACGAAACAATAACACAGACCTCATGATTCTAAAAAACACAAAGGTAGGAAATTCACCTGTAATGGATATTTTCTCTGTATATTTTTTCTTCATGTTTCTTTGTTGAACATAAGTACTTAAATTTATTTCCTTTTGAAATATTTACTTCCTATTTTGTTCTTGATCAAGGAAATAGTTTTGTTTTGTTTTTTGAGACAGAGCCTCAAGCTGGTGCCCTGGGTAGAGTGCCGTGGCATCACAACTCACAGCAACCTCCAACTCCTGGACAATAAGTGGTTCTCTTGCCTCAGCCTCCCAAGTAGCTGGGACTACAGACGCCTGCCACAACACCTGGCTATTTTTTGGTTGTAATTGTCATTGTTGTTTGGCAGGCCTGGGCTGGATTCGAACCCACCAGCTCTGGTGTATGTGGCTGGCACCTTAGCCACTTGAGCTATAGGTGCCGAGCCATGTTTTTTTCTTTTGAGACATAGTCTCACTTTGTCATCCTAGGTAGAGTGCTGTGGCATCACAGCTCACAGCAACCTCAAACTCTTGGACTTAAGCAATTCTCTGGCCTCAGCCTCCCAAGTAGCTGGGACTACAGGCACCTGCCACAATGCTTGGCTATGTTTGTTGTTGTTGTCGTCATTGTTTAGCTGGCCTGGCCAGGTTCAAACCCTCCAGCCTCGGTGCATATGGCTGGCGCCGTATGTGCTATGGGCGCCAAGCCTGTATTTAAGTTTTTATAAAAATAATAATGGGTAGGCTTAGCACCTGGGCTTAAGCAGCTAAGGCACCAGCCACATACACCTGAGCTGGCGGGTTCGAATCCAGCCCGGCCCAGCAAACAACAATGACACTGCAACCAAAAAATAGCCGGGTGTTGTGGCGGACGCCTGTAGTCCCAGCTACTTGGGAGGCGGAGGCAGGAGACTCACTGGAACCCAGGAGTTGGAGGTTGCTGTGAGCTGTGATGCCACGGCACTCTACCCAGGGCAACAACTTGAGGCTCTGTCTCAAAAAATAATAATAATAAAATAATCATCATAATAATACTAATGGGTAAACCACTTGGACTTGTTGGAAAGGGAATGGAATTAGCAGTCATTAAGCTCCTGTTTTAGTGCTAGTCTCTTATTGAGTAGCTTAGTGAATTTTTTTTTTGAATTTTTTATCTTAACATATAAAAGCAGCAGTTGAACAAATAACACAATCAGAAATTAATATAGTCATTTATGTGTCTGTATTTCCTGCTGAACCATGAACTCCTTCAGAGCATAGACTCCTACCTTGTTGTTGCAAACTCTGTTGAGATACTGATCTAATAATTATTACAACTAATTTTAATTTTTGAATAGCCAGTACTATATATATTTGTTCAATTAAAAAATGTTTTAATATACAAAAGATGCATGGCTTGAAAAGTCTTCCTCCCTTTCTCTTTTTTACCCAATGCCCCTTCCTTCATTTATTCTTTTTTTATAGCACTATATTATTCAATGATTAAACACTTATTTGATTGAAGCATATATAATAGTGCTTTTTGAAACTTTTGATGCAATTTTCACAAATGGTAAAATGATACAGAATTACATAGTTTGCATTTATGACACTTATTTGAAGCTAGTCTTCGTAATATAATATTAAAAATAAAATTATTTGATGCCTGTCAAGAGTGCTAGCTGGAAGAGGTGCAGCACCACTTCTCAGGTTACCCCAAGTCCTAGGAGACTTTAGTCAAGGTGCTGAAGAGAAATGGCAGGTTAAACTATTCAAAAACCAAAGAATAGAAAATCTGCTTCCTAAATTCCCACCTAAAATGTATGAGTGAGATCAAGTTAAGACTACAGTAAAACTATTTGACTTGCTTAATTTTATAAACTAGCTATTTAGTCTTTCTAAGGAGATACCCAAGATCTGCATTTCAAATCTTTATTCATGTATCTGCCACAAAACAGAGCCCCTGACTATGTCTTGGCACATGTATATGAATATTTTGCCCGTGATTGAAAAAAAAATCTATTTATTTTTAAAGGATGCGGTACGGAATTCTGTATGTCACACAGCAACTGTTATAGCAAACTCTTTTATGCACTGCGGGACTACCAGTGACCAGTTTCTTAGGTAAATATGCTCGATGATTTCCACTTTGGCTTAAAATAGTCTTTAATAGAGAATATGTTGACATTGTTACATGGATGCAGAGAGCTTTCCCTGTGGACCAGTCTTGAATTCTATCATAAGTTATATTTTTGCTTTTGATATATATTTTACTGCAGAAGCCTACTTATTTTAAGGTGAATTAATTATTTTATTAGTTGGCCTGATTAAAATAAATATATTAAGCTTAAAAATGTAATATACCATATTTTGCCATGTATAATGCGCACTTTTTGCCCAAATTTTTGAGGGAAAAATAAGGATGTACAATATACATGGGTAGTACTGATTCCATATCTATAAATGTTTTTAATTCTTTTATTTGTGCTTGTGTAATAAAAGTGTAACTGTAGAAAGCAATAATAATATCTGTATGCAAAATAATACCCTGGAATATGGTAACGGCTCCCTGTCCACACCATCCCCCTCCCTGGCTGCCCCCTCACCAGGTAAGCACTCCAGCCGCAGTAGTCTCCAGCTTGCCTGGCCATTTGCTCCAGGCATCACCTCTGTCACCATCTTGGAAGCAGGCATTTGCTTGCAAGGTGATGTGACAGTTAGCATTGGTACCTCGGCAAAGGGAAGGCCAAAGTGGCTATGCAGTGACAACTCCTTCTCTGAAAGAGGTGCAAGGTGGAGAGCTGGCCACTACAGAGAAGCCAGGAGTGAGCCCAGGTACAGTAAGAGTGGCCTGGATGACCTGCAGGGAACACCTGACTATTCCCTTCCATCCCACCTTTGTTCCCACATACTCTCATTTCCTATTCCCACCCATATCTGTCAGTGGGAACATGGCCTCAGCTGCTCTACTGAGAACCCCGGCAGGCTTATTTTCCAGGAAGCTTCATGAAGGGCCAGGGCTGGCCCTTCCTGCCATGGGCTTCTGATGGTAGATCCCTTCCCTTTCTGGGATGCCTTGTCTCTTGCACAGCTGACCCCATTCTGAGGGCCTCAGGAGACCTAGATTCTGAGACCTGGTTCTCCCAGTATCCCACTGTTAAGACCTTGGGCCTCCTTCCCCGTGAAGTTTCTGTCTGTGACGGTACCTGGCAGTAAAGCATGAAAGCTCAAGGGTACCTGATTCTATTGACTGCAATGTTGAGCATTTGACTTATCCAAACCCCCCAAATGTTAAGTTGGTATTATTTCCCAAACTTGCCAGTAGGAAAAACTATCTAAGATGCTTGTTAACAGAATCAGTATGCAGATCTTTCTCCTGAAGAGTAAGATTTGTAGGATTTGCAAGTTTAGGAAGGGCTGGTGTCATTCATTCTGATGTTACCAAGTGCCCAAGGTCTGTTTAGCTCAAGGAAGTCACAGTCACGTTACTAAACAAATGTAAATGAGGAGTACTTCACTGGGATATTATTAGGGAAGGCTTCCTCCTCAACACAGTGTCCCAGGGGCCTCAAGAGTGGGGCCAGCTGTGTGAGAGACAAGGCAGCCTAGAAAGGGCAAGGATCTACCATCGAGACCAGGGCAAGTAGGTCTGTCCCTGACTCCTCAAAGCAGCTTCCCAGGAAATAAGCACACCAGGGTTCTCAGTGAAGAGGTTGTGGCCACATTTCCACTGACAGACATGGATAGGAATAGAAAATGAGAGGATGTGAAGATGAGGGAAGGCTGGGAGGGGACAGTTGGAGGAGATTGGGCACTCAGGTCATCCAGACCACTCACCTAGCATCTGAGCTCGTTCCCAGCTTCTCTGCATCGCCTACCTGGCACCTCACACCTCTTGTGAGAGAAGGAGGCATCATTGTGCAGCCACTTCTGCCTTTCTTTAAAAAATTAAAATGAAAGGTTTCTTTTTGTTGTTTGTTTGGGGGTTTTTTTTGCCTAAAGTTTGGACCAAAAACATCAGTGCTCATTTTACTTCTCATTATAATCAGAAGTTGATTATATACACCAAAATATGATAATTTTGCTTTTGTTCATAGTGGAATTACATATCATGCATTAAAATGTTCTCAAAATATAGGAGATAAAAGAGAATCAGCAATAACTTGAAATCTATAAAGTAAAATGGTTTGAAAGGGTTTGAGGTAAAATTTTAATGCTTTTGACCTGAGTGTTAAAAAGTTTTATGGACTTCATTTGTTTTATAATAATATTACTAAGTTTTCTTTTCTTACAGAGATAACTTGGAATGGTTGGCCAGAGCCACTAACTGGGCAAAATTTACTGCTACAGCCAGTTTGGGTGTAATTCATAAGGTAATGTATATTGATCTGTGTAAATGGGCATTAGAATAGAAGCAGTTTTTCTGGGGTTCAGAAAAAAATAGAAGTTTATAATTCACACCAACTGTGGTGACTCATGCCTATAATCCTAGCACTGTGGGAGGCTAATGCAGGAGGGTCAGTTGAGCTTAGGAGTTCGAGACCAGACTGAGCAGAAGAGAGATTTCATCTCTACTAAAAATAGAAAAGTTAGCCAGGCGCTATGGCAGGTGCCTATAGTCCCAGCTACACGGGAGGCTTGAGGCAGGAGGATCATTTGAGCCCAGAAGTTTGAGCTTGCTGTGAGCTACAGTGACGCCACTGCATTCTACCCAGGGTAGAGTGAGACACTGTCTCCAAAAAAAGAAGTTCATAATTCATTGACTAATACATTTTGTTAAGTCAGGTCAATCATAGGGAAGTATAAGATATTAAAATATACACGTTTATGTTTGCTTTTATTTATTTATTTTTGAGACAGAGTCTCACTTTGTCACCCTAGAGTGCAGTGGTGTCACAGCTCACAGCAACCTCCAGCTTTTGGGCTTCGGCAATTCTCTTGCCTCAGCCTCCCAAGTAGCTGGGACTACAGGCACCCACCACAACACCTAGCTATATATTTGTTGTTGTTGTTGTTGCAGTTTGGCCCCGGCTGGGTTGGAACCCACCACCCTTAGTATGTGGGGCCAGTGCCCTACTCACTGAGCCACAGGCACCACCCTATGTTTGTTTTTAATAAAAAGTAGAAACTGTTTTCTTATGAAGGCTGTCTCAGCCATTGAAAGGATGATTTGAAATGTTACTTGATGTCTAAGATGAATGTGGGCACATGTTATAAAACAAAGAAGAAATATTGAAGCATTTGTGATATTTTCTTTTTTTTTTTTTTGAGACAGAGTTTCACTATGTTGCCCTCGGTAGAGTGCCATGGTATCATAGCTCACAGCAACTTCAAACTCTTGGGCTTAAGCAATTCTCTTGCCTCAGCCTCCCAAGTATCTACTACTACAGGTCCCTGCCACAACACCTTGCTATTTTTTTGTTGTAGTTTTATTTATTTATTTATTTATTTACTTATTTATTTATTTATTCAGTTTTTGGCTGGGGCTGGGTTTGAACCCACCACCTCCGGTATATGGGGCCAGCACCCTACACCTTTGAGCCACAAGCGCTGCCCCAATTGTTGTAGTTTTATTGTTGTCATTTGGCAGGCCTGGGCTGGGTTCGAACCCTCCAGCCCTGGTATGTGGCCAGTGCCCTAGCCACTGAGCTATAGGCACTGAGCCCATTTGTGATATTTTCTAATTGGGATATATCCGGGTCTCTTAAAGACTATCCTCTTTTTTGGGTTATAAAATTATGAAAGAACCCCACTGCTTCTTTTCTTTCAGCAAGTAAACATTCTGGGAGAAAAGAAGTAATCATAGAAAATATGACATCTTTTTTCTTATTTGCTCTTATTGAAATTTTTGTTGTGACTCACATTTACAGGGTCATGAGAAGGAAGCTTTACAGTTAATGGCAACATACCTTCCCAAGGATACTTCTCCAGGATCAGCCTATCAGGAAGGTGGAGGTCTCTATGCATTGGGTCTTATTCATGCCAATCATGGTGGTGATATAATTGACTATCTGCTTAATCAGCTTAAGAACGCCAGCAATGATGTAAGTTCTAAAATGGAAAACTAAATTTCTATTACTTAAGAGAATAGGAGCATATTATATTTGCCAAAGTATTTTAGTGAATGGAAATTTTGTTAGATGTGGGAATATCCAAAATAGAACTATTCTCATACATTTTTATTTTTCTAAGGTAACTCTATATGCTAAAACTGTGCTTCTTAATTCTTCAAACCCTGTGCATGGCAAGCAAAACAAATCTCCAAGTATCTATAAAACATGCGTTGTATTCTTACACTTCAGAGTCTTAGAGTGTTATAACTACAGGTGACCTTAGTTTTTATGAAGTCTAACACTATCCTTTTATAGGAAATTAAGGCCTAAAGGAGTTATACTTATGCTCTCAGAAATCAGAATTATTGCATATTTGATCTTTGATAGTTTTTTAATATGCATATATTTTGGAAAAACTAAGTAGCGCTTTTCTTACTTTGTGGAACCTTAAAATAGGATTTTAGCCTTTACCTTTTATGTTAGGATAGTCTTTAGAAGATTATCAGAAGGGTAACTGAGGGAACCAGAAAACCGGATCCCTGTACTTTCATAAAAATATTAAAGCCAGTAGGATGGTCTATCCCAGTTAACAGGTTCCCTATCCACAAATGTTTTATACATGTACACACATGTTTACCTTTTTTTCTCTTATCTCAAGTGAAAACTTTATCAGACAAGAGTTTATGGTTACAAAAAAAAAAGTAATAGACAGTGTTAGGAACCTCCTCTAACTATTGGAAGTAGCTTACATAATTAATAGAAAAGCTGATGAACCAGTTCTCAGGCTAAGAGCCAGAGCAGCTCTAGGGATCTAGGTAATAGGAACTCATAGAATTGTCTTTTCAAGACCCTGCTTTCAGAACAAATGAACTTGAAACATTTTTGGTCATTGTGTCAGTCCTCTTAAGAAAAATTAAAATTCCAGAGAAGGAGCATCCAGTTCACCTGGCTTGGGTCACAGGACCAAGGGAAACTTCTTAAACGACAGTTCTCCTAAGACTAAGCAGTGAGGGAGGAGTATTTCCAAAGCCAGGTTAGGGTGCTATTACCAATGATCAGATTCTGTGCATTCAAAAATGACAAGTGACCACTGAAGTCTCCTTTTCCAAATAAGACCAACTTTGTACTCTTTCTCCTACTTTTTTCATAACCATGTTCCATTAAATAATTTTTTCTACTCTAGCTTCTTCTATACTGCCTCCTTTCCTTTAGCCCATGGGCATCCTTAGGTCTGGCCTGTCCTAGGGGGAAAAAAAAATCTTTCCATGACACTTGCATCTTCTTGATGGGTGTCTTTCTCCTCTTTTTCGTGTAAACTTATTGAAAGGCGTCAACTCTGTCAACTTTGTTTTCTCCCATTCACTTCTCAACTCACTATTTTGTAACAGCAAACATCATTCTATTGAAACTGAAATTGCTGAGGTTACCACTGACCTTCTGATTATCAAATCCTTTGGTCATTCTTGCTGTGCCAACCTCTATTTATTACAGAAAATATTTTGAAGTTAGAATGAAAGCTTGGATTTTAAGTACAGTGTACCAAATCAGTGGAGTCAATGTTTTTTTCCTAGATTGTTCGGCACGGTGGTAGTCTGGGCCTTGGTTTGGCTGCCATGGGAACCGCACGTCAGGATGTGTATGATTTGCTAAAAACAAACCTTTATCAGGATGATGCTGTCACAGGTAAGCATTTCTTTCTAAAAGACCACAGACTTTAGTATTAATTAATGTAACTGCAATATTTGTTTTCTGCCTACATTTTTAGGCTCTTAAAGTTCTAATAGATTTCTCTACTTGAAGAGGGAGTGGATTTTGCTCCATTTGTCAGACTTACCTGTTAAAAACATGTTTTGTTATATAAAGGCTTTCTGAAATGGTATATCCTGTGTGTCTGCTTGTGCAATTTGACTTTTGCACATAGGAATTTATTAGAGTGATCTACTTATATCATTCTATACTGCTTATTGATAATGTAGGAAAAATGTTGTCATAATGTCTCCTTTGAAATCACTGTAGGATTTGAAGTATATTCTGTCAAAGTTTAAAAGGAAAACATTTATAAAGAGGTGGATGTACTTCCACAAAAAGTATCTTCCTTATCAGGTGTATGGAAAAATGCTTCCAGAGGCTAAAGGTACTTTTGATAGTTGATGCTAGTAGGTGCTATTTTCAATTGGTTGTTTTATTGACTCAAGTTACAATTATAACAATTTTTTTTTTGAGACAAGAGTCTCACTGTGTCACCCTCAGTAGAGTGCCGTGACATGGCATCACAGCTCACAGCAACCTCAAATTCTTGGGCTTAAGCTATTCTCTTGCCTCAGTCTCCCAAGTAGCTGGGACTATAGGTGCCCACCTCCAAGCCCAGCTAGTTTTAGAGACAGGATCTCTTGCACAGAATAGTCTCGAATTCCTGAGCTCAAACAATTCACCTGCCTCAGCCTCCCAGATAGGCACCTGCCATAATGCCTGGCTCTGTCGTAGTTGTCCTTGTTGTTTGGGAGGCCAGGGCTGGGTGCAAACCCACCAGCCTCCGTGTCTGGTGCCCTAGCCTCTGAGCTACAGGGGCCGAGCCAATTTTTTTTTTTTTTGAGATAGAGTCTCACTTTGTCACCCTTGGCAGAGTGCCATGGCATCAAAGCTCTTAGCAACCTCAAATTCTTGGGCTCAGCCAATCCTATTGCCTTAGCCTCCCAAGTAGCTAGGACTATAGGTGCCCACCTCCAAGTGCAGCTAGTTTTAGAGACAGGATCTCTTGCACAGAATAGTCTCAAATTCCTGAGCTCAAGCAATCCACCTGCCTCAGCCTCCCAGATAACTTTTTTTTTCAATGTTTGACTCTACTTACCAGGGGAAGCAGCTGGCCTGGCCCTAGGACTGGTTATGTTGGGTTCTAAAAATGCCCAGGCAATTGAAGACATGGTTGGCTATGCACAAGAAACTCAACATGAGAAGATTCTGCGTGGTCTTGCAGTTGGCATTGCATTAGTGATGTATGGGAGGATGGAAGAGGCTGATGCTCTCATTGAATCTCTCTGTCGTGATAAGGTGAGATAACATTTATTTTCTTCCCCCCTATATTCCTCACTCTTCAGTTATCTCTCGAATGTAAAAAACACTTATCTTCACTGGAAATTAACTTTTTTCATCAGAACATTTAAGTACTTGTTCATAAAACTTCTTGCAAGATATATAAAGCGTAATGGAATTTAAGAAAGAAATACACTGATAAGAAGAAGTGAATGGGAGTAATTCGAGGGTTTTAAATTTAGCCACAGCATCAGATCAGTGATACTCAGATAAATAAACCAGAATAGTTCTTTGGGAATTTAAAAATGAATCAACTTTTAGAAATAACATTTTTGGAATGATTTTATAGAAAACAGTGCCAATCTCTATACTTATTTTTTCTTCCCGTTGGCATTTTGGGTTTTTTGTTTTATTTTATGATGATATTGTGGCTGATGGGTCATGAGTGGTGAGTAATACTGTCCTCTATAATCTCATAAAGAATCGTTGCTGCAATTTATTGATGAAATCACTAATTAATTTATTCAGTTACCAGACTCCTTATCTCTTTTCACTCAGCAATCAGTGCCCAAGAATTAAATGATAAGGTAAAATTCAGAATGTGGCATAAGAGGCCAACTTCTTTGCTTGGTAAGTGGAAGTTGATTGCCCTACAGATGGATGTTAGTATTGACTTGAGTTTATATTTCTTGGAAAGTGTGAGCCACAACAGGCATATTGCACAGATTATTGGAAATTAAGAGCAGATAATTCCTTCTATATTAGAGTCTTTTATTTCTCTATTCATTTTGAAAACTGCCAACTACAAAAGAGTTCTTGAGTTCATCATTTCCTACCTTAAACCAGCTTACCTGGTGACTGCCACTGTGCCTGTTAGACTATATAAAATTCACTATAAATGATAATGAAAAAGTAAAATGATAATGTTGATAGTTAATGTTGAATTATTCTGTTTTAGGACCCAATTCTTCGTCGGTCTGGAATGTATACTGTAGCCATGGCCTATTGTGGCTCTGGTAACAACAAAGCTATTCGACGCCTGCTACACGTTGCAGTAAGTATACTGATCTTTCTTGGGAATGGGATAGAAGGGAAAGTTTGCAGATGGACCGTAGTGTCTAAGTGACCTCAGCACCCACATCATATGACCTTTGCCAGTGGATTCAGGTTGAGATTCATTACCATACACAGGAAAACTCTTGGGGTCGGGCGTGGTGGCTCATGCCTATAGTCCTAGCACTCTGGGAGGCCGAGGCAGGTGGATTGCTTGAGCTCACAGGTTCAAGACCAGCCTGAGCAAAAATGTGAGACCCTGTCTCACTAAAAATAGAAAAACTGAGGCAAGAGAATCGCATGAGCCCAAGAGTTGGTGGTTGCCGTGAGCTATGATGCCATAGCACTCTGTTCAGGGCGACAGCTTGAGACTCTGTCTCCAAAAAAAGAAAATACTAACAGCAGATATCTTAGAACATGTTATTTGTTAGTGGAGAAAAGACCTCGTGTGTACAGAGAAAGACGTCGCCAACAAGTAGAGAATTATTTTATAAATTTTTCGTAGTAAATATTTTTTAAATAAAGGTACATTTAGCCACGATTTTCCTATGTGTGACAACTTCAGGGACACCTTGTGTTTCTTTTTACAACCAACGAAGTTAGTTTTCAGTTACCCCTAAAAGACATGCTTTATTATAAGAGACGCACTGTACGGGAAAGCCAATGCCCATGTTTTCCAACAGGTTTTCTCCATCATAGTCCTCCTAATACAGGTGTAGTTTATCAGGAATAATATTGCCTCCCCACACGGTAGAGTTTTAACTCAGTAGGTTTCTAACATCATGGTGTTGGGAGAAAGTAAGACAAGGGCACCTTCCCTTGCAGAAAGACCTAGAACTCTTAATAACTCCTTTTTCCCACAGATGATCACATTTCACAATATTTATTAGTACTTTTTCCTTTATCATACCTGTGCGTGGTATGTTCTAAATGCTTATATTGTGCTTGACATATTTTTAAAGAAACAACATTGAAGAGAATGATTAGATTATCTTTGTGCACGGGCATGCCTCCCCCCATAAAAGTGATTATGCAACTGAAATAGTCTTTGAAATAGTCTTTATTGGCCCTGAATCCCAATGTTACCAAATTTTAAAGACTTCTGAGCCCTAAAATGAGATTATCCAATGACTTTTTCTAAATTGGGAAGAGGTTTTTTTTTTAACATGTCTTTAGTTTTTAAGTTTACTTATTGTAGATTTAAGGTGTGTAATATGCTGTTTTGATATGAGAGGAAAAACATTCTAATAAATAGTATACTGTATTACTGATCTAATTTAAATTTGAATGATATGGCCCTTTCATTAGTATGGTAATAGGATGTGTAGTATAATATAATTATCTTAAACTTTTTCTCTTAGGTAAGTGATGTTAATGATGATGTCAGGAGGGCAGCAGTAGAATCACTTGGGTTCATTCTATTCAGGTAATAATTTCTAACTTCTCATTCTATTTATATTCCGTTTCTTTTTGTTGTCAATAACCAAACAGAAACTAAATATGTGAGGAATATATCTAGGTTCAGGGTGTGGACCATTTAATTAGCACAGTATTAACAGTAGTAATAAGATTAATACTGTTCATCTGAAAAAGAATAAAGTATGTCATGAGATTCTGAGAACCTGTTTGAGAAGTGGTAAAACAGTATAATTGTTTCTCTTCATATTTTCATCATATTCTGCTCAATTTTTTAAATCAAAATAATTTTCTGTGTTGGTAAATCAAATGGGATATTATCTCTTACATGGGATTGTAAAGTTCTTGAAGCTGTTTTAATAAAAGATACAGACCTTGTTTAAGTACAAAAAGGTGAACATGTTGCAGATTTTTAAAAAAATTGTTTTAGGCTCGGCGCCTGTGGCTCAACCGGCTAAGGCGCCAGCCACGTACACCTGAGCTGGTGGGTTCGAATCCAGCCTGGGCCGGCCAAACAACAAAGACGGCTGCAACCAAAAAATGGCTAGGCTTTGTGGTGGGCACCTGTAGTCCCAGCTACTTGGGAGACGGAGGCAGGAGACTTGCTTGAGCCCAGTTGGAGGTTGCTGTGAGCTGTGATGCCATAGCACTCTACCCAGGGTGACAGTTTGAGGCTCTGTCTCAAAAAAAAAAAAAAAATCTATATATATATATTAGATTTACAAATGTAGAGATGCCCTTGGGAGTATAATATAGTTGTTTTTAAGAAGCTACACTCTAAACCTGCCTGCCTGGTTTGTCTGCTGGCTCAGCTTCTTATGAGCTAAGTAACTTTGGACAACTTACTCAACCTCTTTGAGCCTTAGTTTTCTCATCTTAAAATGAGTATAATAATAGTACATATTTGAGAATATTTTTTGATGATTAATTGGACACAGTCTGTACACCCTACCTGAGTGTATGTTAATACTGTTAATTGTAGCGGTTCTAGTTAAGTCAGTGGTGTTGGTGGCAAATGCAGTGGTACTTAAGTAGTAGCTCTAACTTGCAGAAAGTGCTGATGTAGAAGCTGCAACAAATTATTTAGAAGATCCAGCTAAAATAATTGATGAAGGTGGCTACACTAAATAAAGATTTTCAATGTAAATGAAACATCCTTCTCTTGGAAGAAGATGCCATCTAGGACTTTCATAACTAGAGAGAAGTCAATGTCTGGCTTTAAAGCTTCAAAGGATAGGCTGACTCTCTTGTTAGAGGCTTATGCAGTGAGTGACTTAAACTGAGGCCAGTGCTCAATTACCATATCATAAATCCTAGGGCCCTTAAGAATTATGCTGTATTGGGTGGCACCTGTAGCTCAGTGGGTAGGGCACTGGCCCCATATACCAAGGGTGGCAAATTCAAACCCGGCCCTGGATAAACTGCAACAAAAAAAAACCTGGGCATTGTGGCAGGTGCCTGTAGTCCCAGCTACTCGGGAGGCTGAGGCAAGAGAATCGCCTAACCTCAGGAGTTGGAGGTTGCTGTGAGCCGTGATGCCACGGCACTCTACCAAGGGCGATAAAGCGAGACTCTGTCTCCAAAAAAAAAAAAAAAAAAAAAGAATTATGCTATATCAACTCTGCCTGTGCTCTATAAATGGAATAACAAAGCCTGAATGATAGTACATCTGTTTACAACATGGTTTGCTGGATATTTTAAGCCCACTGTTGAGACCTGCTACACAGAAAAAAAGATTCCTTTTGGAATTTTACTACTTGTGGATAATGCACTAGTCAGGCAAAAGTTCTGATGAAGATGTACAAAGAGGATGATGTTTTCATGCCTGCTGTCACAGCATCCATTCTATAGCTCATGAATCAAGTAATTTTCATTTGCAAGTCTAATTTAAAAAATATATTTCATAAAGCTATAGTTACTGTAGATAGTAATTCTTCTGATGGATCTAAAAGTCAAGTGAAAACATTCTGGAAAGGGTTTGCACCATTCTAGATGCTATTTAGAATATTTGTGGTAGGCCAGGCGTGGTGGCTCACACCTGTATCCTAGCACTCTGGGAGGCCAAGGTAGATGGATCACCTGAGTTCGAGAGTTTGAAACCAGCCTGATCAACAGCAAGATCCATGTCTACTAAAAATATAAAAACTAGCCAGGTATTGTAGCAGGTGCCAATAGTCCCAGCTACTCAGGAGGCTGAAGCAAGAGGATTGCTTAAGCCCAAGAGTTTGAGGTTGCTGAGAGTTATGATGCCACAGTACTCTACCTACCCAAGGCACAGAGTGAGAGAGACACTGTCTCTAAAAAAAAAAAATATTGGTGGTTGATGGGAGGAGGTCAGAATATCAGTAATAACAGGTGTTTGGAAGAAGTGGATTCCAGCCCTCCTAGATGACTTTAAGGGGTTCAGCTTCCTGGAGGAAGTGACTGCAGATGTTGTGGGAATACAAGAGAACTAGAATTAGAAATGGAACATGAAATGTGACTGAATTGCTGCAATCCCATGGTAAAACTTGAACAGCTGAGGGGTTACTTCTTATCAGTGAGCAAAAAAGTGACTTCTTGAGATGGAATGTGCTCCCGTGAAGATGCCGAAAGCAAAGACTTCAGAATGTTCCATAAAGTTGGTTGATAAAGCGGCAGCAGGGGTTTGGAGGATTGACTCCGATTCTGAAAGAAGTTCTATTATGAATAAAATGCCCAACAGCATTGCATGCTACGGAGAAATCTTTCGTGAAAGGAGCAGTTAATTGACAGAGCTGACTTCATTGTTGTCTTTAAGAAGTTGCCAGAACCACTCCTACTTTCAGCAACCACCATCCTGATTAGTCAGCAGCCATCAACCAAGTCCCTCACCAGCCAAAGATTACACCTTGCTGAAGGCTTATCAGGGGTCCTCAAACTATGACCCGCGGGCCACATGCGTTGGTGTGAATTGTATTTGTTCCCATTTTGTTTTTCATTTCAAAATAAGATATGTGCAGTGTGTATAGGAATTTGTTCATAGTTTTTTTTTTTTTTAACTATAGTCTGGCCCTCCAATGATCTGAGAGACAGTGAATTGGCCCCCTGTTAAAAAAGTTTGGGGACGCCTGGCTTAGATGATGGTTAACGTTTTTGGGTTTTTTTTGAGACAGAGTCTCCCTTTGTCACCCTTGGTAGTGTGCCATGGCATAATAGCTCACAGCAACCTCAAACTCTTGGGCTCAAGCAATACTCTTGCCTCAGCCTCCTGAATAGCTGAGACTACAGGCTCCTGCCATGTCACCTGGCTATTTTTTTAGAGACGGGGTCTTGCTTTTGCTCAGGGTCTTGAACTCCTGGGCTCAAACCATCCACCAGCCTCTCCCAGAGTGCTAGGATTACAAGTGTGAGCTACCACACCCAGCTTTGTTAGCATTTTTAAAAATCAAAGTGTTCTGGCTTAGCGCCTGTGGCTCATCGGGCTGAGGCGCTAGCCACGTATACCGAGCTGGCGGGTTTGAATCCAGCCTGGACCCGCCAAACAACAATGACAGCTGCAACCAAAAAAAAAAAAAAAAAAGGGCCGGGCGTTGTGGCGGGCGCCTGTGGTCCCAGCTACTTGGGAGGCGGAGGCAGGAGACTCGCTTGAGCCCAGGAATTGGTGGTTTCTGTGAGCTGTGATGCCACAGCACTCTATCCAGGGTGACAGCTTGAAGCTCTGTCTCAAAAAAAAAAAAAAATCACAGTGTTCTCTACTTAGGTATATACGTTTCTTAGACATAATGCTATTGCACATGTAATAGACTATAGTAAATATAAATATAACTTTTATATGTATTGGGAAACCAAAAAATTAGGGTGCCTTGCTTTTTTGTGATACTCTCTTTATTGTGGTAATTTAGAACTGAGCCCACAATATAGCTAAGGTATGCCTGTGCTTTATCTTAAAATATAATGAAAGAAAGTTAAAAGTGACCTTTAAATGATGCAGGAGTTGGAGTGCTGCTCCCCCCATGCACTCAGAAATTTGCATGTAACTTTTGACTTCCTGAAACCTTACCTACTAACAGTCTACTGTTGACCAGAAGATTTACTCGTAACATAAATAATCAGTTAACACATATTTTGTATGATATATGTATCGTATACTGTATTCTTCCAACAAAGTAAGCTAGAGAAAAGAAAGTGTTATTAATTAAGTCATGAGGAAGAGAAAAATATCTTTACTAAATATCATTAAGTGGAAGTGGATAATTATGAAGGTCTTCATCATATTCATATCAAGTAGGCTGAAGAAGAGGAGGAAGACGAGACATTGGCCTTGATGTCTCAAGAGCAGCAGAGGCAGAAAAGATGGAGAAGGTAGAAGGGTAGGCAGGAGAGGCAAAGCACACTTAGTGTAACTTTCTAACAAAAACAATCTGCTAGTAAGTGGACTTGCACTGTGTGGACACTACCTGTTACAGCTTTCTTCTGATGAAATTATGTAGTAAGTTCCCAAGGTATGTGTTAGGTGAATCAAGTATCTCATGTCCTTTTAATCTCTAGGATGAGATTTTCTACCCAGCATTTCTTAGGAGTGAAAATCTGTTATAAAGATTATAAGATAATTCAACATTGGCTCATGCCTGTAATCCTAGCACCCTGGGATGCAAGGCCGGTGGATTGTTTGACCAAGTTCAAGACCAGCCTGAGCAAGAGTGAGACCCTTTCTCTACTAAAAACAATAAAAAACTGAGGCAAGAGGATTGCTTCAGCCCAAGAGTTTGAGGTTGATGTGAGCTATGACACCATGGCACTCTACCAAGGGCAACAAAGTGAGGCTCAATCTCAAAAAAATCAGTAAGAGAAAGATAGTTGGAAAATCCCAGAAAACTTGGAGATTAAACACACTTCTAAATAATATATGGGTTGAAGAATGAATCTTAAGAGAAATCAAAAATATATATTAAAAAATAAGATAGGTGCTTATGCCTGTAATCCTTGTACTCTGGATGGCCAAGGCAGGTGGATTGCCTAAGCTCACAGGTTCAAGACCAGCCTGAGCCAGAGTGAGACCTTATCTCCACAAAATAGCCAGGCGTTAATGGCCGGGCATGTGGCAGGCTCCTGTAGTCCCAGCTACTTGGGAGGCGGAGGCAGGAGACTCGCTTGAGCCCAGGAGTTGGAGGTTGCTGTGAGCTGTGATGCCACAGCACTCTACCCAGGGTGACAGTTTGAGGCTCTGTCTCAAAAATAAATAAATAAATAAATAAACAAACAAACTAAGAGATGGAGGCTCGGCACCTGTAGCTCAGCAGCTAGGGCACCAGCCACATACACCAGAGCTGGCAGGTTCAAACACAGCCTGGGCCTGCCAAACAACAATGACATTGATTGTGAACTAGTTATGGGATCTTCATCATAATATTCCAAATAGGAAGCTATAAAATACTTTCTTCTTATTGTGAAGAAAAATGTTGAATAAAATAGAGCAGACCCATGTAGCATGCTAACAGTTTTTCTCCTTATGTGTGTTTTCTTGAACAAGGTTTTTCAACCAGATGCTAATCTCTTTCATTGTATTATCCACTATCCCTTATTTCTCTAACTTATTCACAAAGACACTAGAGAACCTTCCCTGCATTCCAATAACATAGTATTTACCCAAATCTACTAGTCTGGCATCTCTGAACCAGGTTGTATGATTACTTGAGTATGATTGTTTCTTACATGACACTTTTCATAGAAGTGTCAGATATTAAGATCTTTGCTAAAATGGTGATTTAACATTGCCATCCATAGTTTTTTTTTAATTCTTACCAGGAACTGGATAACTTTAATATGGAAAATATATTCATCAGGTATATCTTTGGTAACTCTTGTGTTGTATAAAGAAACCTCATATTTGTCTCTTATGTTTTGTTTCTTCATTTGTCACCTGTTAATTCTTCATGTTGTCAGCGGCTTTATTTTCATATCAATATGAATCAGTAGTCTTGCGTAAATATTATACCACATTTGAAGTTGATGGGTTTTATGAAACTATTTTTCTTCCATTTTTAACCTGATAATCCTTTGCTTTCTAGTTAACAAAATTCATTTCTGTCTTTCCAGTTTCTATAGCTCACACTTGTGTTAAATTCTCAGATTCAGCAGCAGATGTCTCCCATGAGCTGTTTATAGGTTCTGCTGAGCTCCTGCTACCTAAGATAGTCCAGAAACCACTGAGTTTCTGTGCTTGCTACTTCTCAGAGACCATCTGAATTTAAAAATGTCATTTTTTTTTTGCAGTTTTTTTTTTTTTTGAACTCACCACCTCCGGTATACGGGGTATACGGGGCCAGCGCCCTACTCCTTGAGCCACAGGCACCTCCCCTACAATGTCATTCTTTAAGAAGTAGGAACCAGAAAAGACTTTAGAGATGATTGTGTCTAAGGCTTATTTTATAGGTAAAAATTAAATGCAAATTAATGTACGCAGCTATGGTTTAGTAAAAAAAAAAAACAATACCAGGTGGGAAAAGTACTGAAACTAAGATGTTTTGGGGGAAATTATTTAAACTAACATGTATAGGGGGAAAATATTAAAACAAAGATATATGACGTATGACTAACTGCAAATTTCTACTTCCGTACAATGCTTGCTTGCTATCCCACCCGAATGCACCTGAACAGCCTGTGTGCCAACCAGGATGCAGACCGAGCCTTAAAAACCCAACCCCTTAACCACTCAGGGCTGCTCTCAGAAATCCCATTTTGGGACACTGAGGCAGTCACCCTTCAATAAAAGGACTCCTCTTTAAATTAAAAAAAAAAAATTAAATGCAATTGACTTATTTAAGGACATGGATTTTTTTTCTTTTTGAGACAGAGTCTCACTATGTTGCCCTTGATAGAGTGCCATGATGTCACAGCTCACAGCAACCTCAAACTCTTGGGCTTAAGTGGTTCTCTTGCCTCAGCCTCCCATGTAGCTGGGACTACAGACAAGCACCACTTTGCCTGGCTATTTTTTTGTTGTAGTTGTCATTGTTGTTTAGGTGGCCTGGGCCAGGTTCAAACCTGCCAGCCTGGGTGGGTGTAGGTGGCCAGCGTCCTACCCACTGAGCTACAGGCTCCTCCAAGGACCTGGATTTTTAAAGGTAGAAGCTGCTTAGAAATCAACAGTATTCTCTTTTTTTTAAGATAAGGAAATTGAATTCCAAAGTGGTTAACAAAATTTCCTATTATCATAAAGCTAAATGATGGAACTGAGATTTTGAATAGGTTTTATGATAGACTAGTGCTTTCCCACCATGCCTTTCAGTCAGTGGCTCTGATAGAATATTTTCATTTTCCGGCTCGGCGCCCCTGTGGCTCAACGGGCTAAGGTGCCAGCCACGTACACCTGAGCAGGCAGGTTCAAATCCAGCCCGGGCCCGCCAAACAACAATGATGGCTGCAACCAAAAAATGGCCAGGCGTTGTGGCAGGCGCCTATAGTCCTAGCTCCTTGGGAGGCGGAGGCAGGAGACTTGCGTGAGCCCAGGAATTGGAGGTTGCTGTGAGCTGTGATGCCATGGCACTCTATCCAGGGTGACAGCTTGAGGCTCTGTCTCAAAAAAAAGAAAAAAAAAAAAGAATATTTTCATTTTCAAATTTTCTCATTAACTTTAATATTTGGGAAGTATCTGTCCTGTCTCCTAAGACTATTACGCGTACATGTTTTGTGATACCACATTTATTTTCTTAGTGTCTATTCCATTTTATCTTTTTTTCCCCTTTAGATTTCACTTTTAAAATGCTTTTGCAGGCTTGGCGCCTGTGGCTCAAGAGGCTAAGCTGCCAGCCACATACACCTGAGCTGGCGGGTTCAAGTCCAGCCCAGGCCCACCAAACAACAATGACAACTGCAACCAAAAAATAGCTGGGCGTTGTGGCAGGTGCCTGTAGTCCCAGCTACTTGGGAGGCGGAGGCAGGAGACTCTCTTGAGCCCAGGAGTTGCAGGTTGCTGTGATGCCACGGCACTCTACCCAGGGCGACAGCTTGAGGCTCTGTCTCAAAAAGAAAAATAAATAAATAAATAAATAAATAAAATGCTTTTGCAGACATTTGACTTTCTTGCACCATGTTTTAAGGATTTATTTCTTAACTTTTTAAACTTTTTTTAGGTGTACTTGCTAAACATGAATAATGAAAACATGCTAATAAACACTTATTTTTACTTTATCAACTAAGATAAAATTGTCTTTGTATAAAATTTTCAAATATATTATCTCCTTTGTTCGTAGACTAGTCCAGGGAGTTGTAGTGTTTTCATTATGTCTTTTTCCTGGTATTTGTGGATTATTATTTGTTCATAATACAATGATAAAAGTAAAAAATTAAAAACTATTTTTGTTTAGTTGAATGAACATAGTGTAGTAATTTTTTATATAAATGTTCTCTGGTGGAACATCTAATAAATAAGTTATTTCTGGGCTCTTTCTTACTGAGTCTGTACAATACTGTTCTTGGCATTGACTGAAACTCATTTGGGCATGAATAGAACCTGAATTCTTTTGACTTGTCACTAGAAAGGAAAATGAAGAAAGAAAGCAAAAGAAGTTTGTTCTTCATATACTTATTAAGTTGCTACAGTGAATTAATTGGTATTCTGATAAGGGCATTTCTTAAAAATTATGCAATCTTGGCTCGGCACCTGTGGCTCAAGTGGCTAAGGCGCCAGCCATATACACCTGGGCTGGCGGTTCAAATCCAGCCTTGGCCCCCCCAAGCAACAGTGACGGCTGCAACAAAAAATAGCAGGGCGTTGTGGCGTGCGCCTGTAGTCCCAGCTACTTGGGAGGTGTAGGCAGGAGAATCGCTTGAGCCCAGGAGTTGGAGGTTGCTGTGAGCTGTGATGCCGTGGCACTCTACCCAGGGTGACAGCTTGAGGCTCTGTCTCAAAAAAAAAAAAAAAAATTAGGCAATCTTGGAGGTTCCTAATCATTATAACTTAAGGTGTTACAATGTAAAATTAGATATTTCTCAGTGCATACTTTGATGAGCTTTCAGATAAAGATTGATCTTGCAAAGTGAGTAAGAGATTATTGGTGCAGGTATTGTTTAGATCATACAAAATTGATTCCTTGAATATAAAAATGTCACATCATTATAGATCTTTATAGTTCAAAAGAACCCTCTCAGTCAACCACTTACCACCAAATGCATGATTCATCTTTATTCACAGTTTTATATTAGTTTGATACATATTCTCTGTATGCTGTTCTCTATTTCTTCCTCAGTATCTTTGTGTTTATGTTCTGAATGCTGTGACTTTTCCTTATTTTTTGTCATTTTCATGATTTTTTTATATATTTGTTTTCCTTTCTCTGTTAATTGACAATAATATGAAATAAAACCAAAGATTTTTCATAGTTCATCTAAACAGCTATATCTATTCCTTTACTTTGAATAGTAAGATTATTAACTAGGGACTCTAATAATTAATCTTCTGAGATTTGCCTCCAAATTATAGACAAAATATTTATAAAATGGAAATTATCAGTTATGCATCAAAGTGGTAAAAAACTTGGGGCTATGATGTACTTTTTCAGAAATAATTGATACTGGAAATAAAAAATAATTGATATTGGAGTTGTACTTCATTTTCTAGAATATTGTGAAAATATTAGAATGATCTCTCATTAGCTGTAGAAAGATCTCTCAGTTAATTGTAACTAAGGAATTTTTTTTTTTTTTGAGGATTTAAAGCTAAATAGTTTACAGGTTAGTTTTGTAGGTGTGCATATGTTTAAGTACACAAATTCGGAGGCAATACAGAGCATGTGGAAGATAGTTCTTCTTGTCTACACTGTTTATGGGTAGAACTTTGGCAGTCTGATTGCCAACTCTGTATTTAAATTTCTTGAAACAATCATGAATGACTTCAGTTGAATAGGGTATAGAATTTGGAATACCGTTGTAGTAATATCTGAAAATGTAATCTCACATATGCTGGCAAAAATGTAGATCTTACTTAACATATGCCAAACCCTTCATATTATTAGATACTGGAACCAAAATAGAGAATGATTTTTGGGGGAGGCATATAAATGATTTTTCCTGTTATCTAAGTTACACACTTTTAGTACTACTGAAAAATCTTAGAGTAGTAGGAAAAAATGCCTAAAGCTTTGATGATTTAGGAATTTATAAGATACACTCCTCCATCCAGGAAGAGCCAGTAAGAAAAAGTAACAGATCAAGATCTATGACTTAGAACCAGCTCCTAGGAAAGGATTCTGCCATTGGGAGAATATATGCCTGATTCACTTATTATACTGAGATTCTCCATAGGCAACACATTTTTTGAGGTAATTATCCTAAACTGACTTGCCTAGAAGAGGATAGCATAGATTGAGGCATAAGTTTGGTTTAACCTGAAAAGAAAAAACTAAGGAATCTTGACTACAGACCCCCCTCGCCTAAATTGTTTATCACTTATAGGACTAGCTTTTAAAAAAAATTGTCAGAAGTAAGTAGAATGGGTTGACATTTACTGAGTTCCAACTATGTACCTCATCCACATAAGAACTATATAAAATATAGATGAAAATATAGGGCTCAAAGAAATTAAGTATTTCTCCTAAACTCAATCAATTATCTAGTAAGTAGCAGAGGTTGGATTCATTCCCAAATCCAACACTATAAAATGAAACAATGAAAGGAATGAAAAATTTTATGCTGGAGGTTGCACTGAGTCATTGGGCTAGCACAGGCAGCTGTGATTTCAGTTTATGAGATCATTTAAAATTCAGATCCCCAGATTGAGGTTCCGTTCTTCAGGCTTGTGCATGTTCATTAGCATCTTTTAAGGAACATGATAGGTTCAGGTACCCAAGAGAAATTTTGCTTTTTCTTCCTTCTTCAGTAGACCCACCTCTCCTGAATAGACATCTGGTATCAGCCATTTAACAAACAGGCCTGATTCTAAGATCCTATTATTTTGTGTGATATCCAATTGCTATCCTCCTTATCCTTCCATCAAGACAGTTTCCTGACTGTAAATGGCAATCTCAAGATGCCACCATTATTTTATGTACTTATTTTGTCCCTGTCACTTTTGTTCTGTATCATACCTTATGCTGTTAAGGCCTTGAAGACAAGACTTTTTTTTTTTTTTTTTTTGAGATAGTTTGCCTCAAACTGTCGCTCTGGGTTGAGTGCCTTGGCGTCACGGTTCACAGCAACCTCCAACTCCTGGGCTTAGGCGATTCTCTTTTGCCTTAGCCTCCCGAGTAGCTGGGACGACAGGTGCCCGCCACAATGCCCAGCTATTTTTTGGTTGTAGTTGTCGTTATTGTTTGGCAGGCTCGGGCTGGATTCGAACCTGCCACCTCTGGTGTATGTGGTGGCGCCTTAGCCACTTGAGCCTCAGGCACTGAGCCATGTAATTAGGAACTTAATAAATTTTATGACAACATTGAACTTTTTTTAAACCTAAAATTTATTGTTTTATTTGATTTCATTTCATTTGAATACCTGACATTTAACTGATTATTGGGTTGTTCTCTCATTTATATAAAATTATTTTCTTCATGGAGTAATTTTGTCCAAATAAGGAAAGTTGGATAATCTTAATGCTTAACTCTTAAGTTAAAGAGATGATTCGATATATGACATAAAGTTGTTCTTCATAGGATTCTTGGTACATTTACATCACATTCATCATCTCATTATTGTGTTAGTTAGATGAAAAAGTTTGCTATACATAACTGACTTGCTCTTCAGTCTTATCACCTTCATTTTCAGTGAGGAGGAGCGTATCTAGTAGAATAATTGATGAAGACTGAATGGTTGAACTACGGTGCCTCATTGGACTCTGGTACATAGTAGGATTAATCCCATTTCGAATTCCATGTTTCTTGAAAAACTTAGAGTTTTCTGCCATTGGGTTCCGGAAGTAGATCTTACTGGAACATTTTCTAAGAGTTTTTACTGACTTTGTAGTCTGGTAATTGCAGGTGATGTATCTGCCAAATGCATCCCGAAATGTCTTGTTGAAGAGGGTGTAAACCAAAGGATTCACCCCTGAGGAAACATAGCCTATCCACACAAATATCTCCAGGAGCATTTGGAGAGTAGTTTGGTTGCAAGAATCACACAAAACTAAAGTTATATTTGTAATAAAAAAAGGACACCACATAACCAAAAAAAGGAAAAACACAATCCCTAGGACCTTTGAGGCTCTCTGTTCATTGGTAATGGTCTGTACTGACTTTTTTCCAACTGAGGACATTCTTCGCATAAATGTTTCATCACTTGAGTTGGGGAGAGTTTTGTCCTTGCAACAGCCATCCAGCATTGCCACCTTTTCGGGTGAGGAACAAGGTGTTTCATCCCTCTGGAAAACCGTGGATACAGTCAGCCATGTTAGACGTTGAGGTGGCTTGTTTTTGACCAAGTAAGCTTTTTTTTGTAAAGCATGTATAGTAAGAAAGTAGGTGACAATCATGATTGCAAGAGGTATAAAGAAGGCAGCCAGTGAGCCAAAGAGCATGAAATTGCCAAATCGTTCCTTTGTCAGCACACAAGTGATGTTGTTTGGGTTATCCGCATTAGTCTCTATCCCTTTAATAGGAATTGGAATGGCAATGCCTAAGGAAGAGGAAAACGAGATATATTGAGTTATTTTTAGGAGCTGTAACTCTTAATTTGTGCTATACTTCATGCTAAGATACTGTTAAAGCAGCTGTCTTTGAGCGTTAAAGATGGGTATGGGGCATAAAACAGTTTAGGAGAAATGGGAATTTTTATAAATCATTTTTGTTGTTTTTTTCCTTGAGACAGACTCTCAAGTTGTCACCCTGGGTAGAGCGCCATGGTGTCATAGATCACAGCAACCTCACACTCTTGGCATCAAGTGATCCTCTTGCCTATTTTTTTTTTTTCTATTTTTAGTAGAGACAGGGTCTTGCATTTGTTCAGGCTGGTCTCGAGCTCAGTGAGTTCAAGCTATCCACACACCTCGGCCTCCCAGAGTGGTAGGATTACAGGCATGAGCGCCCAGCCATATAAATCATTTCTTTCTTTCTTTTTTTTGAGACAGAGTTTCACCATGTCACCCTTGGTAGAGTGCCATGGCGTCACAGCTCACAGCAACCTCTAACTCTTGGGCTTAAGCGATTCTCTTGTCTCAACCTCCCAAGTAGCAGGGACTACAGGTGCCCACCACAACACCCAGCTATCTTTTGTTGCAGTTGTCATTGTTGTTTAACTATACGAGGCTGAGTTCGAGCCCACCAGCCTCGGTGTATGTGGATGATGCCTGTAACCACTGTGCTACGAGCGCTGAGCCCATATAAATCATTTCTGAATATAAGTTTAACATGTTTTCTTTACATCTCTTTTAAAACTTCAGATTAAACATCTTCAGAACACTATGTTCCCAGCTACTTGGGAGGCAGAGGAAGGAGAATCGCTTAAGCCCAGGAGTTGGAGACTGCTGTGAGCTGTGTTGCCACGGCACTCTACCCAGGGGGACAGCTTGAGGCTCTGTCTAAAAATAAATAAATAAATGAATAAGTAAACATCTTCAGTATACCAGCAGATACTTAACTGTCTTTAGTTTGTACATATATGCATTAAAATGTTGGCTTCTAAGATGAATTGATGTTTTGATACAGGCCTACAAAATGTTTGGGCTATTGGTTTTGTTTTGGGTTTTTGCTTTTTTTGTTTTCCTGTTTATTTTCTTAGATGTAGATTTTAGATGCATTTTAGTTTTTGTTAACTTTAATGTAATTCCAGGATTCTACATGCTACCTAGACCTAAGTGATCTATAGACAAATATGAAAACGATTTTGCATATAAAAAAGTAAAACACTGGCTCGGCGCCTGTGGCTCAACAGGCTAAGGTGCCAGCCACGTACCACCTGAGTTGGCGGGTTCAAATCCAGCCTGGGCCTGCCAAACAACAATGGTGGCTGCAACCAAAAAATGGCTGGGTATTGTGGCGGGCACCTGTAGTCCCAGCTACTTAGGAGGCAGAGGCAGGAGACTCCTTTGAGCCCAGGAATTGGAAGTTGCTGTGAGCTGTAATGCCACGGCACTCTATCCAGGGTGACAGCTTGAGGCTCTGTCTCAAAAAAAAAAAAAAAGTAAAACACTGTGAAGATGATTCTTTTCTGAGGCCACCTACTTTACTACTAACTTCTACTTTTTCCTAATAGTGTGGTTTGGACCACATCAGTAGGCTCCTTGGATATTTCATGCTGAGTTTCATGGACTACCAGACCTACTATTCTAGCCAAATGAAACTAAAGGCAATATATACCGCCCACACTCTTAAATGCCCCACATACCTATTGAAATTAACCACACCACTGTTATCTTGATGAATGCTGTAGCCCTTGAGTTATATTGATTGGCCAGGATTGGCTTTTTGATGGCTATATAGCGATCCACTGAAATGGCACAGAGATGCATGATGGATGCAGTCGAAAAGAGAACGTCAAGAAATAACCAGGCAGGACATAGAACAAGTGGGAGGGGCCACATGGCCTCTGAAAGAAAGAAAAATACACAAAAACATTTTCTCTTGCAAAATGGCAACATTTAGATTGTGGTTTCTTTTTAAAGTAATAACTTTTTTTCCTATTCATTATTCATCTGACATATTATGACTTCTGTAAGATAATGTTTAACTTCAGATAATGGAGACAGTATTATTAATATTAAATACAATATTTCTACAGATGGTACCTTTTGAGTACATTTTTTATTTTGAATAATAATTACAATTCTTTTTCTAAGTTAGCAGCAGTTTACCATTATTTTCACCTTTGCTCTTTTGTTGATTCCTTTGTGATTTTTTAAAAAATATATTTAATATTGTGACTGGAACTTAATCTTGCTAGTTAAATAAAACTTATTTTTAAGTTGCTATTGTATAAAAAGAAAACATTTTTAGCATAAAGAGGAAGCAATATGAGCATCAGTTAGCAGTATAATCCTTATTGATAGCAAGCTCATTTAGTGAAATAAGTGGAATATATATAGATATTATTTTGGGGGGCAGAAATAGTTCTTGAGTGAAGATTGCAAAAGGCTTCAGGTTATCCTGAGAAAAGTGGATTGTTATCCTTCCATATTTCATCATTCACTGCAAACACTGGAGGTGTTTAAGACAGACTTTTGGTTTAAAAAGGAATTCTCAGAGTTAGACATAGTACTTTAACAAATTCTTATAGAATACTTATTATGTATCTCATAATTTTAAGCATTTAAGAAATACTAACTTTTTAAAAAGTTTCAGGTTTGGATGTGATATTGAATATTCTGTCTACTTAAGTTTTCCAATAAATTTACTTACATAAGTATTCATACATCTGTGGATTTAATATATTATGCATTATATGTATACCCAGTTTATAACATATTCACAATTTCAAAACAACTAAAATTTATTTTAGGTTTCCCCCTATAATATTTCAGTTAGAATCCCCTTTACAAAAAAAAAAAAAATACACACACACACATAATATTTTAGAACTATATACATATAATCTATAAAGAGAGAGATTTTAGAACTTGTTATGAAAGCAGATTACTCCTACAAGAAGCACATGTCATGCCAATGAGATTATCTGAGTCCCTTTTACTATTTGATTGTTTTATGTGCACTAATAAAATATAGACTACTTTTCTTCTTCTAGTTATTATAAGTATATCCAACTTTGACAGGTATAAAGTGATTGGCATAATTGAAGGAAGAGCAAGATAACCACATCAGGATTGCAGGGAAGCAAGAGACCCTTTAATTGTGAACTCTTTTAATTCAAGGAGCCTGGGGATGGAAAGAGGTTAAAAATCACAGAACAAAAAATAACCATAATTTAGGAGGGTTTTAAATAGCCTTGATTATGTTATTTTTAAGAGTCAAGTAGGATTTCAGTGAAAAATGTTTGAACACATCACAAAAAAGGTAGTAAGGCTGACAAGTGCAGTTTTTGGTGCCATCTGTTTCCAGAGTTGGTATGTGGCTTTCTTAATAGGAGTATTAAAATACTCCTCAGAACAAAATAACAAAATCAGCGTAAGTTTGTTTTTTTTTTTGAGACAGAGCCTCAAGCTGTGTCGCCCTAGGTAGAGTGCTGTGGCATTACAGCTTACAGCAACCTCCAACTCCTGGGCTCACGCGATTCTCCTGCCTCAGCCTCCCAAGTAGCTGGGACTATAGGCACCCGCCACGATGCCTGGCTATTTTTTGGTTGCAGCCGTCATTATTGTTTAGCGGGCCTGGGCTGGATTCAAACCCGCCAGCGCAGGTGTAGGTGGCTGGTGCCTTAGCCTCTTGAGCCAAAGGCGCCGACCAGCATACGTTTTTATTCAAAAGGAATAAATGCTTACTTGGTGCTTGGTTCCATGTTCAGCAGCTTCATAAAAGGGAAACGTGTCATTCATACTTTAATTTTTAAGTAAATTACTATGACTAAACTTTGCCTACTTGTAGAATTGAGGGTGGGAAGGTATGGAATTGGTAGATTATAGATTTAATGAGCTTGAAGGCATCTTACAGATATTGCTGATTTTGCAGATGAGTAAATTCAGGTACAAGTAAGTCTTTGAACCCAGGGGTGGAGAGGGGAGGCATTTATTAATCAAAATTTAAATGTAAATTGAAAATGTTCCTTAGAACCTTACTTTGGCTACTTAATGTGCTTTTGAGATCAGAGAGTGAGGATTGGGATCTTCTGGGAACTTATTAGAAATGTGGGCTCTTGGCCTAGCACTGTGGCTCACTCCTGTAACTGGGAGCCTGAGGGAGGTTGTTCATCTGAGCTTAGGAGGTGGAGACTAGACTGAGCAAGAGTGAGACCCACCTCTACTAAAAATAGAAAAACTAGCTGGGTGTTGTGGCAGTCGCCTGTAGTCCCAAATACTAGGAAGGCTGAGGCAAAAGGATCGCTTGAGCTCAAGAGTTTGAGGTTGCTGCGAGCTACCTCATGACGCCATGGCACTCTACCCAGCGCCACAGAGTAAGACTCTGCCTCAAAATAAATAAATAAATAAATGCAGGCTTTTGAGTCTAATCTCAGACCTTCTCTGCAGTTAAGCAAGATCCCCAGGTGATTTGTATGCAAATTAACATCTGAGGAGCAGTGCTTTGGAAGACTTTCTGGGAAAGATTATGTCTGAGTCTTGAAAGATGCACCTAGGTTTGCTGTTGTAGAATAGGTACTCAGAATACCTCACAGAAAGGAACTCAAGAAGGCTTCTAAAAATAAACAAAGAGATACAGTGTGGTGGAGAAGCCTGTGTTAAGAGAAAATGTAATCAGTTGGGTTTTCACCCACTTAGCCATGGCATTCAGATTTTCTGTCATTTAAGTAGAAAAGGACTTTGGACAAAGACAGGTTAAAGAATCAGATGATGATTTAGAGAGTTTTACAGAGGAATCTACTGAGGCTACATTGATTTGACTGAAGTTCTTGATTTAGGACTGAATAGAGAGGTAGAAAATACTCGTTTAGAGCTATAACCAGAGATACTGATCATAGTTGAGGATTAAAAAGGCAGATAATTATTGTGTTCTATCTTAGGTTTCCTTTCTTTAAAACCAGGTTTTCTCTATCATCGTTTAAAATGGTTTGCTAATAGTTTAAATTTCCATTCAGCTATTCTAATTTATGGATTATACTTCTAAAAATTAGGCTCTGGAAAATTCTAGTCATAAATCTAGCAGCCATGAGCAGGAAGCCACAAGAAAACTTTTATTTAAAAAGTATGTGCTAAAAAAAAATAAATAAATAAAAAGTATGTGCTTTTGGAATTTGACCATCTGACCCACATTCTTTTAATTGTGAGCTAAGAGTGAAAGCTTGTTAGTGCTGATTTAATTAAGCCAATGAAGCCTTTGTTAGCCTCACTTTCCAACAAAATAAATTTATTTATAAACTCCAATTTGGGGGCAGAAAGTAGGAATTAAATTTAACCAGATCTCCATAATTATCTTATTCAGTCTGTGCTTCTGACAATTACAGAAAGAGTGAGATGTAATAGAGAATTTTCTTAAAGAATGAGACTGAGGGCTCGGCACCTGTGGCTCAGCGGGCTAAGGCACTAGCCACGTACACCTGAGCTGGCGGGTTCAAATCCAGCCCGGGCCCAAACAACAATGATAGCTGCAACCAAAAAATAGCCGGGCGTTGTGGCGGGCGCCTGTAGTCCCAGCTACTTGGGAGGCGGAGACAAGAGACTCGCTTGAGCCCAGGAATTGGAGGTTGCTGTGAGCTGTGATGCTACAGCACTCTATCCAGGGTGACAGCTTGAGGCTCTGTCTCAAAAAAAATAATAACAATAATAAAAATAAACGATAGACAAGTAAACAAACACGATAATTTTAGATAGTACCAAATGCTCTACTAAAATCAAAAAACATGGGCGGTGCCCTATACTGAAGGTGGCGGGTTCAAACCCGGCTTCAGCTGAACTGCAAAACAAAAATGGCCGGGCATTGTGGCAGGCGCCTTAGTCCCAGCTACTGGAGAGGCTGAGGCAAGAGAATCGCCTAAGCCCAGGAGTTGGAGGTTGCTGTGAGCTGTGTGACGCCACGGCATTCTACTGAGGGTAATAAAGTGAGACTCTGTCTCTACAAAAAAAACAAACAGGCTTGGTGCCTGTGGCTCAGCGGGCTAAGACGCCAGCCACGTACACCTGAGCTCACGGGTTCGAATCCAGCCCGGGCCCGCCAACCAACAATGACGGCTGCAACCAAAAAAAAAAAAAAAATGGCCGGGCGTTGTGGCGGGCACCTGTAATCCCAGCTACTTGGGAGGCTGAGGCAAGAGACTCGCTTGAGCCCAGGAATTGGAGGTTGCTGTGAGCTGTGATGCCACTGCACTCTATCCAGGGTGACAGCTTGAG
>CAUYRH010026739.1:0-26201 GCA_963574655.1 Perodicticus potto
CGCCTGTAGTCCCAGCTACTTGGGAGGCGGAGGCAGGAGACTCGCTTGAGCCCAGGAATTGGAGGTTGCTGTGAGCTGTGATGCCACAGCACTCTATCCAGGGTGACAGCTTGAGGCTCTGTCTAAAAAAAAAAAAAAAAAGAAAGAAAAATTTAGTTGTAATAGCAGTCCCAAAATATTACATTTGGGGCATTTTCTTCCAACCCATTCCAAATTCTCTCTCTCTCTCTCCCTCTCTCATTCTTTCAATAAATGATTATTAGGTGCCTTCTAAGAACCAAGTCCTGTTCAGGTCTCTGGAGATTGAACAGTATACAAGGGAAAGTCCCTGTCCCTACCAAATATACATTCTAAAGAGGGGGATAGTTATGAAATAAGTAAAAAATGAATAATTATAGCTTTTAATATATTTTATAGTAGAATGGAATAGAGAGTGATATCTGGAGACTGACAATACAGATTTTTCTCACACAGTTGAGTTCATCTGTAAATGATAGAACTTTACTGACAAGAGTGCCAATTAATTCAGTAGGGGGAAAATATTGTTTTTAACAAGTGGTGAGCCAGCACTATATATGTACGTGTAAAAGAATGAATTTGGATCCCTGCGTTATCCTGTACAGAAAATTTAACTCAAAATTGATCATAAACTTAAATGACTTAAATGTAAGAGTTAATGTTATAAAACTCTTAGAAGAAAACGTAGACATAAATCTTTGTGAACTGGCATTAGGCAATTTTTGTAGGTAGTTTTCTTAGCATTTCTAGGCAGTGGAACCAAAGGCACAAAGTGGCAAAAGATAAATTGATCTCACTAGTATTAAAAATATTTGTGGCTCGGCGCCTGTGGCTCAAGCGGCTAAGGCGCCAGCCACGTACACCTGAGCTGGCGGGTTCGAATCCAGCCTGGGCCCGCCAGACAACAATGGCGGCTGCAACCAAAAAATGGCCGGGCATTGTGGCCAGCACCTGTAATCCCAGCTACTTGGGAGGTGGAGGCAGGAGACTCACTTGAGCCCAGGAATTGGAGGTTGCTGTGAGCTGTGATGCCACAGCTCCAGGGTGACAGATTGAGGTTCTGTCTCAAAAAAAAAATATTTGTGCATCAGAGAACATTAAGAAAGTGAAAAGACACTTCACAGAATGGGGGGAAATATATGGGATAAAACATTTGCAAATAATATATCTAACAAAGACCTTATCCATAAAATATAGAAAGGATTCTTACAGTTGAACAATAAAAAGACAGCCCAATTATTTGGAGAAAGGGTTTGAATAGCCATTTCTCTAAAGATGTGCAAATGGCCAATAAACCAGTGAAAAAAAGAGCAACATTAGCTGTGAAGTAAATGCAGATCAAACCACAATGAGGTACTGCTTCATATATAGCTAGGGCAGCTGTAATAAGATGATTTTAGCAAATGTTGGCAAGGCTGTGAAATTGGAACCCTCATGCATTGCTAACGGGAATGTAAAATTCTCAAAAAGTTAAGTTTGGGAGCTGTCACATGATCCAGCAATTTTACTCCTATTTACATATGTAAGCAAAATGAAAATATGCACACAAAAACTTGTATTGTACATGAATGTTCACAGTTGCATGATTCTTACAGCCAAAAAGTGGAAACAACCCAATGTCTGTCAGCTGATGAGTGGCTGGATAAATTATAGTCTGTCCATACAATGGACTGTTCTTTGGCAATACAAAGAAAGGAATTACGTGTTACAATATGGGTGAATCTTGAAAACATGTTGAGTGAAAGAAGCCACTCATAAAAGATTACCGGAGGTGGTGCCTGTGGCTCAGTGGGTAGGGTGCCGGCCCCATATACCCAAGGGTGGCGAGTTAGAACCTGGCCCCGGCCAGCTGAAACAACAGTGGCAACTGCAACAACAACAAAATATCTGGGTGTTGTGGTGAGGGCCTTTAGTCCCAGCTACTTGGGAGGCTGAGGCAAGAGAATCGATTCAGCCCTATAGTTGGAGGTCGCTGTGAGCTGTGACACCATGGCACTCTACTGAGGGTGACAAAATGAGACCCTGTCTCAACAAAAAAAAAAAACAAGACTACTTATTTCATGATTCCATTTATATGACATCCAGATTAGGTAGAACCATAGATGGAAAGTAAATTAGGGGTTGGTGAGGGCTAGGGTATGTGGGTGTAGGAAAGAGGAGTGACTGCTAATGGTGTAGGGTTTCTTTTTGTGGTGGTCTATATGTTCTAAAATTGAGTTGTGGTGATGGACGCACAACTTTGTGACTGTAGGCAGTCCCCAAGTTACAAACAAGATAGATTCTGTAGGTTTGTTCTTAAGTTGATTGTGTATGTAAGTTGGAACAAGTACATTTATCTATTATTACCTGTAATAGCCTCCATTTGTAAGTGTGGGTTGTGTATGAAAGTTGGATATCTGTAACTTAGGGACAGCCAATATACCAAAATCCACTGAACTTAAACTTTAAATGGGTTATTGTACAATAAATTTATTGTTACAATAAATTTTATTGTAAGATATATCTGTAAAAATTATTTACATTGCTTAACGGTATCATGCATGTTCATAGTACAGTGATATTAAATCATCTGTTAAATTTATTATAAGAAATATATCTTGCTCATATGTCTTTTCCTACATTTGTTTTTATTTCTTCAGAATAGATTCTTAGCTATGAAATCGCTGAATCAAAAAGTGGTGTGTGTGTATTTCTAATTTAAAAAATCTGTTCATACATAATTGAATTACCATATGTATACTTTATGTCCCCCTTATCATTCCCTTAAATTATAAATATTTTCACCCATGTCATTAAAAACTTTTCATAAACATGATTTTAACAGTTACATCAGAAATTATCCTGTGGATGTATTATGATCTACTTGGCATCTCCTTTTATTTGGTGTGTCTGGTTTTAGGTTTATTTCTTCATCATTTTTTTTGAGACAGTCTAACTATGTCACCCTTGGTAGAGTGCTGTGGCATCACAGCTCACAGCAACCTCAAACTCTTGGACTTAAGCAGTTCTCTTGCCTCAGCCTCCCAAGTAGCTGGGACTACAGGCCCCCACCATAAGGCCCGGCCCATTGTTCACTGTAGTTGTTGTTCGGCAGGCCTGGGCTGGATTCGAACCCACCAGTTCTGGTGTATGCGGCTGGCGCCCTAGCCACTGAGCTACAGGCACTGAGCCTCTTCTTCATGTTTTTATTTTTAAATTTTATTTATTTATTTTTATTTTAATAGATTTAGGGGGTCCAAGTGGTTTTTGGTTATAACGATGAATTGTATAGTGGGGATATCTGGGTCGCTGTCTGGTTTTAGCTTTATGTAGATTATTTCCCCAGAATAATTATTAGAAGCAGGATTACTGGGTTAAAGAGTCATAGGGTATGGATTATTTTAAGGCTCTTGATTTAAATGGCCAAATTGCTTTCTGAAAGGTATTAGTGAGTATTAAATAGGATTGCCTGTGGTGAAATGAATCTGGAAAATAGGTTGTTTCAGACAGTAAAGGACTTTACGCTGTGTTAATGTTACAGACTTTTATGGTTGGGGGTCACCACAACATGAGGAGCTGTATTAAAGGGTTATGGCATTAGGAAGGCTGAGAACCTACTGGCCTAGGGCATTTGTGCATCAGCAGTTTGTTCCAGTTTGTTGCTGAGTTTTATTCCATTTCCCAGTGGAGGAGTGTATTTTAATTGTTTCCTGTCTTATTGAAAAATGAGGCAAAATATTGTGAAGAGTTTTTTTTTCTTAGTCTAATATTGGTAAATCCTTAAAACAGTCATTTTCTCTACCTTGGATAAAACTTCTAGTTTGGTACATTTTATTAAGTATGTAGTGCTTTTTATCATTTCAGCTGCAGAATCAAATGGCCAACAAGGCTGTGGATTGCAGAAATTTTGAAATGTGTAAATGTGTTTTATAGGATATTGATTACTTGAAGATCATGCTCTTTGCATGTTAATTAGTGTATGCTTTAATGTCTTTTATGCAGCATTCATCCTGAAAGTAAGTTGCTTGTATAGAATATATATATATATATATTTTTTTTTTTTTTTTTTGCTGTTTTTGGCCAGGGCTGGGTTTGAACCCGTCACCTCCGGCATATTGGGCTGGCGCCCTACTCCTTTGAGCCACAGGCGCCACCCTATAGAAGACATTTTTAAAAACAAAAAGTACATCCACAGGTTTTAAAGTATATAACTTTAACTGATTAACCATTAGTTAGCATCACAATTCTGGGTAGATGGGGGATGGATGATAGTAAGTGTTCTTAAGCACAGTCTGGTGAGGGATTCAACCAACAGATAATCATAGTGCTAGAGAATACTATGGTAGAAATAATTATGTTGTGTTACTACATGGAAGGATCATGTAATTTGGATTAGAGATAGTGATGGGGGGTCAGGAGTTCCCTTCCCAGAGGAGGTGGTATTGGAGCTGACCCTGAAGGATCTGGGTAACCAAGTGAGGGAAGGTAAAGTATCCCAAGATAACATCAAGGTGTATTTATAGAATCGTACAGTTGTACATGATTGGAATCAAAGAATACATGACAGGGAAAAGTGGGAAAGGAAGCTAGAGATAGGTTAGAAGGGGCTTGACATGGCATGCTGAGTGGTCTGGATTATATCCTGACAGAAATTGGAAACCACTGAAAGAAAACAGTAAGGGCATAGGACTGTTTGCCTATCTTACCTGGATTGATTTTTTTCCCCTTCCACTCTCATTTTTTTAATCTCCGTTTTTTGTTTTTGTTTTTGTTTTGGCAAGGGGGTTGGCAGGGGTGGGGAGAAGTAACGAATATTCTTTTCTCCATCAGGTTTATAAAACTCCTTATTGTTCTTGCCTTCTCTGATTCTTGTCTTTCAGCTGGGGCAGGAAACCTGTTAACCGTGTTAGAATTGCCTGTAAAAAGGATTGCATACATAGCCAGGCATTGTGGCAGGCACTTGTAGTACTTGGGAGGCTGAGGCAAGAAAATCATTTATGTCTCAGAGTTTGAGGTTGCTGTGAGCTGTGACACCATGGCACTCTACCGAGGGCAACACAGTGAAACTCTCTCTCTCTCTCTCAAAAAAAAAAAAAGGTTACATACAATATGAGTGCAATATGTCAGTTTTAGCAACTAGGCTTTATTATATCTAATCTCCTTGGTGGTTTAGATGATTTTTCTTACCTGTTTGAAGGTTTTTTTACTTCTTTTCGGTATGGTGAGAAGTTGGTTTATAGAGTTTAGTTTATTGAAAGAATTTTTTTTTTCTAACTATATACTTAATAATCATGAAAATTTTGGTAGAACTCTTTTTTTTTTTAGAACTCTGTAAAAACATGAATATGTAGCGTGTTTTGGTAGAACTCTGTTTTTTTTTTTTTTTTTAGAACTCTGTAAAAACATTAATATGTAGCAAATGGAATTGCTATTTAGTCTTCATAGGCTATCCTCAAGGACATTATACTTTGCTGTAAAGTGAACTAGAATTTCTGTAATTGGAAATTGGTGGTAAATTAACAATATTCACCTTGTCTTTCAGGGATGAACCAGTGTGTTCAGGCAGACAGATAACTTGGAACATTTTCTGAATTACTGATAGCCTAGGAGTGGCTGTTCAAGTTAGAAAATGGTGTTCCTGCTAGGTGATGGATGCAGTCTCAGGGGACAAGCAGGTGGCATGCTTCCAGGTACTGTAGTTGCAGTCTGTAGGGTATATAGCCGGGCTAGTGGAACATGAATTCAGCTCTGCCTTGCTCTTTTGGCTAGGCACCCTTATGCAAGGCACATTCTACAAGATTGCAGGCAGTATTTTTGCGTATTTTATACTCATTGAGAGTAGTAATACAGGTATACCTTGTTTTATTGTGGTTTGCTTTATTGTGCTTTCCAAATATTTCATTTTTTACAAATCACAGGTTTATGGCAGCCCTGTTTCAAGCAAGTCTGTTGGCATCATGCACCATTTTTCCTAAAGCACATGCTCACTTTGTGTCTCTATGTCAGCATTTTTTTTAGCAGTAAAGTGAGATTTTATTTTTGCCTTTTTTTTTTTTATTATTAAATTATAGCTGTGTACATAAATGCAATCATGGATACAGTGTGCTGGTTTCATATATAATCTGAAATATTTTCATCAAACTGTACATGACATTTTCTTAGTTATTGTGTTAAGACTTTTATATTCTGTATTTAATAAGTTGCACTGGTAGTACCCTTTCTAAGATGCACCCTAGGTGTGGCCCCACCAATTGCCCTCCCTCCACCCCCGCTCCCCTCCCCTCCCTTGCCCCTTTCCCCATATTCTTGTGCTATAATTGGGTTATAGCTTTGATATGAAAGCTATAAATTAGTTTCATAGTAGGGCTGAGTACATTGGATACTTTTTCTTCCATTCTTGAGATACTTTGCTTAGAAGAATATGTTCCAGCTCCATCCATGTAAACATGAAAGAGGTAAATTCTCCATCTTTCTTTAAGATTGTACAATATTCCATGGTGTACATATGCCACAATTTATTAATCCATTCATGGGTTGATGGGCACTTGGGCTTCTTACATGACTTAGCAATTATGAATTGGGCTGCAATAAACATTCTGGTACAAATACCTTTGTTATAATGTGATTTTTGGTCTTTTGGATATATACTTAGTAGAGGAATTATAGGATCAAATGGCAGGTCTATTTTTAGATCTCTAAGTAGTCTCCAGACATTTTTCCAAAAGGAACGTATTAGTTTGCATTCCCACCAGCAATGTAGAAGTGTTCGCTTTTCTCCACATCCATGCCAATATCTCTGGTTTTGGGATTTTGTGTATTTTTGCTTTTTAGACAAGAGTCTTGCGCTGTCACTTAGGCCATTCATTCTTGCCTATTTGAATTTCCTTATTTTTTTTTCTTTTTTTTTAAATAGTTAACAAGACAAAAATTTAATGAAAATTGGCAGTAACTATGTATAATCCACAGGGCTAGTTATGTGGGACTGTAGTAGAAATTTAAAATAGAACAGATACTGGAGGAAAGGTTATATATTATCATCATCTGATTCATCTTCTTCCTTCAAAGACTCCTTAGCATATTTCTCTGCTTCTTCCCTTACATCTTTTGGAACAATTTCATGTCTTCCTTTAGTTAATTCACCAACCTAGCTGAGTTCTAGTTCAAAAGCTTTATCCTTAACTTCATCATGTACTATGTAAATTATTTTTGCAACTTCTTTAACAATATCCGGGCAGGTCATTTCTTTCATCTGAAGCTTTTCTATTTCTGTCTTTGCAGCTTGCCTGGTTTTGCCAATAGCACAGCCCCAATAACCGTATGAAACCCCTGATGGGTCGATCATGTAGAATTGTGCACCATCATTCACACTGTAAGACCCTAACATGAAACTGCAGCCAAAAGGTCTCACAGCACTGTAGAGTGTTTATGCATGTACATACATGGCCACTCTGTCTGCAGGATGTTTGAGTGGAATGTTATAGCCGAAGTTAGATCTAAAGTTGGAAGCTTCTTTTGCTCTGTCTGCTAAAGAACGAGCACCTGCCAACAAGCCTGCTACTGCCATTCCAACATGTCGATCAACGTTTGTTGGAACCTTCTTCATAAAGTTTAGAAAGAACTAATTTTTCTACCCCAAAGACAACACCATCTTTACATCTGATTCCAATAGCTATACTATTTTCCACAGCCTTCATGGCATATTCAACTTGAAAACTCTTCCATCAGGAGAGAATGTAGAGGCAGACAGGTCATACCCGGTGCCGATGGAGCTCATTGTGGTAAAACCAATGGAACGCTTAGGTTCCCCAGGCCCAAGACGCTTCCCCTACCCTTCAGAATGAATTTCCTTATTTCTTAAGTTTATGTTCTTTTAAATTTCCTTTTTATACTTTCAGTGGTGTTAAATTAGATGTATCTATTCAGCCCCTCATCTTAACATAGCAATTGTGAGGCCCTTAACACTTCTTTGTAGAAATGTGCCTAAAGAATCTATCACTCTCATTTTATTTGTTGTCTCAGCATTATTGCTCAGAGGCATCAGTTGTAGTAGCCAAAAACCCAAATATTTTATTGTCAGTCATTCTGTTTCTGTTGGCCCTTGTACAAGGCATGGTGTAAATATAGAAGAATCATGAACCCAGTTTTTCATTCCCCAATTCCTTTAAGAAGTTGGTAGAAGTAAATAGGTTGAAAAGAAACTAATAACTATTTTCTGCCAGTTTGTAAATTTGAAATTGTATTTGTCTGCTATGCAATAACCTACATTCAAATATTTCAGGCTTTTAGCTTAGAAAAAGTTTTTAAGAATTACTAGTTTCATGAATTAGTGAAGATAGTTTCATCCTGTTTTCTCTAATAAAAATTGGGTAAAGTTCCATTAATAATGGAGCCAGGGTCTGGTGTCCTACTTGAGTTTTAATAGTATAGAAAGAGAGCACCATTTCTGATTATATCTGTTAAGGATGGGCTATTGTAAGTCATTTTATTTAGTTTTTGGACTGGTTCAAAAAATCAAATCAGAAAAACCTGATGCTCAGGTTGTAAAGATTACCACCCTTATTCTAGAACTGAGGTAATTCATGTTTCAAGTTGTATTCTGCCATGCGCAGCTATAAAATACTCAGTGTCCCATATTCTCTGTAGTATTTATTTCCCTCTGTGTAAGTGCTAACATTTTAAAAGAAGCTTACATTGATTATTTTTTGATGTATGACTTGACTTGAATCAGTATTTCATAAAAGCTCTGCCTGAGAAGACTTACAAGTTTGGGATTCATTATAGTTCATGAACAAGTTAAAAATTGGTTATCAAGTAAGTTACAGTGCAGTGAAATTATTTAAACAGCTACTGTTTTGACAAGGGGGGGTTGAGCTCTAAGAGCCTCTGTTATTCTCCAGTGGTCACTGGTACAGTGACGGAGAAACTGAAGTTGTGGATAACATAGCTTTTTAAGGTAATCACAGAGCTCTTGTTATGATAACAATCTATTTTTGTTCGCAAGACTTTCCTTCCCAACTGTGCAACAAATTTTGGTGCTGTGTCAGAGTATCCTTTAATGGTCTTCATTGTTAAAACTGTGTATTTGAAAATCAGTTGCTTTAAAAAAGAGTGGGAGGTTTCTGTGAGCTGTGATGCCACAGCACTCTACCAAGGATGACACATAAAACTCTGTCTCTAAAAAAAAAAAGATTCACCACGATGGGGTGGCACCTGTAACTCAGTGGGTAGGGCAACAGCCACATACACTGAGGCTGGAGAATTTGAACCCGGCCTGGGCCTGCTAAAACAGCAATGATAACTACAACAACAACAACAAAAGTAGCCAGGTATTGTGGCGGGCGCCTGTAGTCCCAGCTACTTGAGAGGCTGAGGCAAGAGAACTGCTTAAGCCTGGGAGCTGCAGGTTGCTATGAACTGTGATGCCATGGCACTCTACCTAGGGCAACAGCTTGAGGCTGTGTCTAAAAATAAATAAATAAATAAATAAATAAAGATTCACCATGATGTTGCTTATTGATAACAAATCCAGCAAAATTAATTCAGGAATTTTTTCTTTTTTTCTTTTTTAGCGGGGAGGTCAGAGTCTTACTCTGTCACCTAGGTTAGAGTGCCGTGGCATCATCATACTCACTGCAAACTCAAACTCCTGGGCTCAAGTGATCTGCTGCAGTACCAGAGACACACACTACAGAGCCCAGATAATTTTTCTATTTTTTGTTGAGGGGGGATCTCAAACTCCTGCCCTCAAATGGCCTCTCAAAGTGCTAGGGTTACAGGTGTGAGCCACAGGGTCCCACCCTTGCAGGAATTCTTAACCACCATCATAGATGAACTATATTTCAATATAATTGGCTTTTTTGGTTATTCTATATATTTTTATTTGAAACATTATTTTCAGGAAGGGCCCAAAACAACCTAAGTGCCCATCAACCCATGAATGGATTAATCAACTGTGTTATATGTATACCATGGAATACTATTCAGCCATAAAAAGATGGAGACTTTACATCTTTTGTATTAACCTGGATGGAGTTAAAGCACATTCTTCATAGTAAAGTAGCACAAGAATGGAAAAGCAAGTATCCAATGTCCTCAATACTAGTTTGAAGCCAATAAACAAACAAACCCACATAAGAGAAAAGATTAATTCAACTTTTGGGGGAAAAGGGAGGAGAGAAGGAGGTTGGTGTGCTCCCACCTAATGGGCACAATGTAAGGGTATATGGCACACCTGAGTGTGGGACACAACTACAACAGGGGCTTTACTTAACATTTGCAAACATTGTAACCTAATTGTTTGTACCCTCGTATTAATCTGAAATTAAAAAAAAAAATGGACCCATAGGCTTTGCCAGTACATACACAAATGCATTGATTTGGGGCCTGCTAATATCTGTAAAATGAAGTACTATCACCATTACTGCTTTGTGATAAAAATTATACCTGTAGGTAAAGAAGTAAATACAGCAATGAGCTAAGGTTTTATTGTAGTTAGTGAAATTTTCAAATTAAATTTTACCAATAATCACCTGGAGCTTATAAATGCAGGCTCAACTCTACCCCAGATATTCTGAATCAGAATCAGTAAAATCTGCAGGTAATTGTTTTTTTTTTTTTGAGACAAAGTTTCACTATGTCTCCCTCAGTAGAGTGCAGTGGCGTCACAGCTCACAACAGCTTCAAACTCTTGGGCTTAACTGATTCTCTTGCCTCAGCCTCCCAAGTAGCTGGGACTACAGGCGCTGGCCACAATGCCTGGCTGTTTTTTAGTGGTAGTTGCCATTGTTGTTTGGTAGGCCCGAGCTGTGTTTGAACCCGTCAGCTCTGGTGTATGTGGCTGGCGCCCTAGCTGCTTAGCTACGGGTGCCAAGCCTGCACGTGATTCTTGGGCACGTTCAAGTTTGGTAATCTAGTGCATTCCCCTTAAATTCAGTTGAAACAACTAATTTAATTTAGAGATGTTGATTGACTTGCCCATGGTGACACAGCTCACAGAGGAGTTTGGATTCACTGTTGCTGTTGTGATCTTGCTGATTTAAGGTTTATTGGTTTCCAAGATATTAATAAAGTGCAGTTACTTAAGGATTACTTTATCTTCTTTCCATCCCACTGATTTCTACCCCACATTTCCAATTCATCCACTTGAGTCAAAGCTTTTTGAGAGGAGATATGTTATCATTAGGAGAACGCAGTTTAGAGGAAGGGAGTCGCTCTGGGGAGTATTGGGCCAGGCTTTATTTCCTGCTTCCTTAGTCTGCCTGCCCCATGGTTTTAGTTTGCTGTATAAAAATCATTATCAGGAGTCTATGGCCAGTTGTTTAATGTTCATTTCTTCCATGTCAGTGCTATTTAAGGATGTACTAAGTAAACCAAGGCATTAACAAATTTAAGTATATTCATTGACTCTAACAGGTGCTTTACCTTGTGTCTTTTTGATTATTTGCTCAGACAAAATTTAGTATTGTAATGTTACTAGATTGTAGGAACCATATTGCTCTAATATCAGTCTCTAAAGCCACCGTGCTGGAAAGATTAGGAAATGAGCATTTGGCAACATTAATCAACCTCCTGATTGTCAAAATGAGTCTGTCCAAGTTGGTTGTACCTATGCAGCGTCAACATCCCCTCTGCCCTACAACTGCTGCCATTAACCTGGTGAAGGCCTTTATCACCTCTTGCCTTGCTTGTTGAATTAGCCTTTTAGCGGGTTTCCCTGTTACAGTTTTCTTGCTATTCTTGTCTTCTTATGCATGGCTTGATATGTTTTCCAAAAGTATAACTCTGGTCATCTTTCTTTTTCTTTTTTAAAACATCCAGTATCTAGACTCCTGAGCCTGCCATTGGAGGGAGGCCTTTTCCACCTAAACTCGGTCCAAATGTCCAATTTTCTTCTTCCTGATCTTCCTCTAATATTGTATTTGTTGGATTCTCTTTGTCTGGAACCATGTTTTCATCCTTTCAGGCCCCTTGTTTTAGAGTGCTTCAAGTCATTTTCCATGCTTCGTGGCGAAACACTCCCTGACCACCTGCTCCTTCATTCTCCCTCTCTCCCTTCTATTTATGTTCTAATTTCTTTTTTTTTTTTGGAGAGACAGAGTCTTCACCTTATCACCCTCAGTAGAGTGCCATGGCGTCACACAGCTCACAGCAACGTCCAACTCCTGGGCTTAGGCGATTCTCTTGCCTCAGCTTCCCGAGTAGCTGGGACTACAGGCGCCTGCCGGGCTATTTTTCTGTTTCGCAGTTTGGCCGTCGTGGGGTTTGAACCCGCCACCTTTGGTATATGGGGCCAGTGCCCTACTCGATGAGCCACAGGCGCCGCCCTATGTTCTAATTTCTTTAAATTCCCTTCCTTTCAAGTTTATCCAGGAATAATGGATGTTCTACTATGTATTAAAGCTTTATGTCTGCTGTCTTTATCTTATCCATTAGCCAGACTATATAAACAACTAAAATAGAAGGCCAGGGTAGTGAGAGGCAGAGAGTGTGCTGTGTGCTGTAAGATAAGGCTAGAGAGGTGGGTAGCATGTTAAAAAAAATATTGCTATTTTTACCTTCAGATCAGTGGAAAGCCATTGAAATGTTTTAAGTATGGTAGCTGGATTTGTGTTTCGCATCTCTGGCTACAATGTAGAAAACAAATTGGAGGGTGAAGGTGATTGGCAGTGGGCCTGGGCAGTCTTGTTGTGGTAGAACAACTTCCATAATAAACCCCCCATCTTAGTGGCTTAACCCAATGAAGCATTGTCTCTTCATGTGGAGTCCAGTGGGGTTGAGCAGCCCTCTTCCATCATGAAATACATCCACCAAAGTCATCTTGTCAGGAGAAAACAGAGCTTAAGATCACTTTTATTTTTTTAAATTTCATTTTTTTTATTAAAAATTATTGAGGTATGATTGGCACCTAAAGTTTTTTTTTTTTTTTTAAGAAACAGAGTCTCACTTTATCGCTTTTGGAGGGTGCCGTGGCGTCACACACCTCACAGCAACCTCCAGCTCCTGGGCTTAGGCGATTCTCTTGCCTCAGCCTCCCAAGTAGCTGGGACCACAGGCGCTCATCACAATGCCTGGCTATTTTTTTGTTGCAGTTTGGCCAGGACCGGGTTTGAACCTGCCACCCTCAGTATATGGGGCCGGGGCCCTACCCACTGAGTACAGGGGCCGCCCATGTTTTTTGTTTGTTTTGCAGTTTTTGGCCAGGGCTGGGTTTGAATCCACCACCTCTGGCATATGGGGCTGGCACCCTACTCCTTTAAGCCACAGGTGCCGCCTGTTTTTTATTTTTTATTTATGTATTTATTTATTTATTTATATTTTTTTTGAGACAGAGCCTCAAGCTGTTACCCTGAGTAGAGTGCTGTGGCATCACAGCTCACAGCAACCTCCAATTCCTGGGCTCAAGAGAGTCTCCTGCCTCTACCTCCCAAGTAGCTAGGACTACAGGCGCCCGCCATAATGCCCGGCCATTTTTTGGCTGCAGCCGTCATTGTTGTTTGGCCGGCCTGGGCTGGATTCAAACCCGCCAGCTCAGGTGTACGTGGCTGGCACCTTAGCCCATTAAGCCACAGGCGCCAAGCCTATTTATTTATTTTTGAGACAGAGTCTCACTTGGTAGAGTGCAATGGCGTCACAACTCACAGCAACCTCAAACTCTTGGTCTTAAGCAATTCTCTTCCCTCAAGCTTCCCAAGTAGCTGGGAATACAGGGGCACGCCACAACCCACAGCTATTTTTTGTTGCAGTTGTCATTGTTGTTTAGCTGGTCCGGGCCCTGCTCAAACCTGCCAACTTTGGTGTATGTGGCTGGTGCTGTAACCACTGTATATGGGCGCTGAGCCTGTTTTTTGTTTTTTAAATATTCTCTCAGTGCTTAGTACAATGCCTTACCCATTATAGGAGCCCAGTAACTATTGAATTAATTTGTATCTATTTTTTTTAGAGACAGGGTGGAGTGCAGTGGCATCCTTACAGTTCACTGTAACTTCAAACTCCTGAGCTCAACTGATTCTTCTGTCTCAGCTTCCTGAGAAGCTGGGGCTACGAGTATATGCCATTTAATACTTGACTTGTAGAGACAAGGTCTTGCCCAGTCTAGTCTTGAACTTCTGTCCTCAAGCAATCCCTCACCTGACAAAATGCTTGATTGCAAGTATGAGCCACCTTGCAGGCCTGAATTAACTTTTAAACAGATTGTATGTCTACAGATATCCTGGTGTTAAATCTGCTCCAAGCCCAGTTCTCATGATCTCAGTGGTAACTCCCAGTTACTCAGGCCTAAAACCTTAAGAATCATACCTAATTTCTTGTCTCCTCTCTTTTTCTTTTCTTTCTTTTTTTTGTAAAGGCAAAGTCTCACTTTAACGCCCTGGGTAGAGTGCCGTGGTGTCACACAGCTCACAGCAAACTCCAACTCCTGGGCTTAGGTGATTCTCTTGTCTCAGCCTCCCGAGTAGCTGGGACTACAGGCACCCGCCACAATGCTTGGTTATTTTTCTGTTTTGCAGTTCAGCTGAGGCAGGTTTGAACCCGCCACCTTCGGTATATGGGGCCGGTGCCCTACTGGATGAGCCACAGGCACCGCCCTCTCCTCTCTTTTTCTATTTTTTGTTTGTTTGTTTTGAGACAGAGCCTCAAGCTGTCACCCTGGATAGAGTGCTGTGGCATCACAGCTCACAGAAACCTCCAATTCCTGGGCTCAAGCAAGTCTCCTGCCTCCGCCTCCCAAGTAGCTGGGACTACAAGCGTCCGCCACAACGCCGGGCCATTTTTTGGGTGCAGCTGTCATTGTTGTTTGGCGGGCCCGGGCTGGATTCGAACCCGCCAGCTCAGGTGTACATGGCTGGCGCCTTAGCTGCTTGAGCTACAGGCACTGAGCCTCTTTTTCTATTTTTTTAATATCTTAAATTTTTTCATATCTTAAGTTCATTTACAAACATATCCAGTATGTCATGAGTTCAAGAGTTGGATCCATTTTCCAAAGAGATTTTACTTCTTAAAATGTTCTTCGGGGCGGTGCCTGTGGCTCAAGGAGTAGGGCACTGGCTCCATATACCAGAGGTGGTGGGTTCAAACCCAGCTCCAGCCAAAACAAACACACAAACAAACAAATCTGCAAAAAAAAAAAATATTCTTCATATCTGTTAAGTGGATTAATTATTTAACAAAACATCCTCATTTCTTAAGCAGTTGATGTATTACTATAAAGAAAGGTGCAACGCCTATAATCCTAGCACTGTGGGAGGCTGAGGTGTGGCTTGCTTGAGCTCAGGAGTTTGAAATCAGCCTGAGCAAGAGCAAGACTACATCTCTAAAAAAATAGCCGGGTATTGGGGCAGGTGCCTGTAATCCCAGCTACTAAGGAGGCTGAGGCAAGAGAATCACTTGAGCCCAAGAGTTTGAGGTTGCTGTGAGCTGTAACACCAAAGTACTCTATACTGAGGGTGACAAAGTGAGACTCTGTCTCAAAAAAAGAAGGAAGGAAAGAAAGAAAGAAAGAAAGAAAGAAAGAAAGAAAGAAAGAAAGAAAGAAAGAAAGAAAGAAAGAAAGAAAGAAAGGTGCAGGAAATTTCAACTGCAAATTACAAATTCATCATAATTAGTAACTGCCACCTATTTTCCACTGCAAATGGAAATTCTTCCCTGGGGCCTCCTCATAGTGGCTCCTATGGGTAGAGGTTGTGAACCTCCCCATGCTCTGTCCCAACATTGTGCTTTTGGAAGTTCTGCTACAGGTGCAGAGACCAAAGGCAGAAGAAATGGTGGCACCATACTTTCCTCTCTTTTTCTTATATTTTCATCACCTCTACTGCTATTGTCTGGCTCTTATTACCATCTCTCCTTGGGATTTTTGCAGTTTTCTTATACCTGGTTACCCTTCTTCCCCGCTTACATCTCTGCAGCAATATTCAACCCAGATGTTAGAATGCTTCTTTGATTTTATGACCAAAAAAAGTATGTAGAGCTTAGCATTTTCCAGTTACTGTTCTAGCTGCTTTATAAATATTAACTTATTTATTCCTCTTGATTCTCTGAGGTAGATACTATTATTACCTCTATTTTACAACTGAAGAAAATGAGGCACAGAGTGATTAATTTGTCCAAGGATTCCAAACTCATCAGACATAAATCATATCCTGTCTTTTTTTTTTTTTTTTTGCTTTAAAAATATCCAAAATTCATGGTGGCACCTGTAGCTCAGTGGGTGGGGCACTGGCCCCATACACCCGGGACTGGCGGGTTTAAACCCAGCCCAGGCCTGCTATAAGAACAATGACAACTGCAGCAACAACAAAATAGCTGGATGTTGTGGTGGGCGCCTGTAGTCCCAGCTACTTGGGAGACTAAGGCAAGAGAATCATTTAATCCCAAGAGTTTGAGGTTGCTGTGAGCTGCGATGCCACGCCACTCTCGACAGGGCAACAGCTTGAGATTGTCTCAAAAAGAAAAAATCCCAAATTCCTATCTTGGAGTATAGCGAAAGGTCTCCAGAGGCCTTAAAGGCTAGACATGCTCTGGCTTGGCGCCTGTGGCTCAAATGGCTAAGGCGCCAGTCACGTACACCTGAGCTGGTGGGTTCAAATCCAGCCCGGGCCGCCAAACAACGAAAGCTGCAACCAAAAAATGGCCAGGCGTTGTGGCGGGCACCTGTAGTCTCAGCTACTTGGGAGGCTGAGGCAGGAGACTCGCTTGAGACCAGGAATTGGAGGTTGCTGTGAGCTATCCAGGGTGACAGCTTGAGGCGCTGTCTTAAAAAAAAAAAATAGGTTAGACATACTCTGTACCCCTTCTTCCCTACTTTATTTTCATATGTATTTATTTTGGGTTTTTTTTTTCCTTGAGACAGAGGAGACTCAAGCTGTCGCCCTTGGCATCACAGCTCACAGCAACCTCCATCCCTGGGCTCAAGCGATTCTCCTGCCTCCACCTCCCAAGTAGCTGGGACGACAGGCACCCGCCACAACGCCCGGCTATTTTTTGGCTGCAGCTGTCATTGTTGTTTGGCGGGCCTGGGCTGGATTCGAACCCGCCAGCTCAGGTGTATGTGGCTGGTGCCTTAGGCGCTTTTGAGCTACAGGCGCCGAGCCATAGTAGACCCTCTTTAAATAACTGTCACACAGATGAATGTATATCTCTTATTTACTGTATGTGGAAACAAATTTTCAAGAAAAACAGTAAAAACAGGAACTTACAGAGTATTGTATAAATTCAATTTACTTATAGTGTTGTAATCCTCAACTCTTGGTATCAATATATTGAGTCTTTACAAAGTTACATAGTCTTAGCAAAGTAATAATTGTATAAAGTTGAAATTTCTAGGAATATGAAAAACTCCATTTACTAAAAGGTAAGTTACTGAGGGTAAAAATGCAAAAGTAGGCTCGGCGCCTGTAGCGCAGGGGTTATGTCGCTGGTCACATGCACTGAGGCTGGCGGGTTAAAACCCCTCCCAGAGACAGCTAAAAAAAAATTGACAACTGCAACTCAAAATAGCCAGGTGTTGAGGTTGGTGCCCTGTAGTCCCAGCTACTTGGGAGGCTGAGGCAAGAGAATCTCTTAAGCCCAAGAGGATGCAGTGAGCTGTGATGCCACCGCGGAGGCCGTGGCCAACATAAGTGAGACTCTGTCTCATAAAATAAAACAAAAAGTATCACTCTTTAGCTACTTAAATGTAACATGAAGAAACACCAAGACAGAGAGGGAGAGCCTAAAAGAGAGTAGCTTTTGTTTTTTTTGTTTGTTTGTTTTTTGTTTTTAGAGACAGAGTCTAACTTTATCGCCCTTGGTGGAGTGCTGTGGAGACACAGCTCATAGCTCCACCTTTTGGACTTAGGCGATTCTCTTGCCTCAGCCTCCCAAGTAGTTGGGGCACAGGTGCCCACCACAACGCCCCGGCTATTTTTTTTTTTTTTTTTTTTGAGACAGAGCCTTAAGCTGTCACCCTGGAGAGAGTGCTGTGGCATCACAGCTCACAGCAACCTCCAACTCCTGAGCTCAAGCGAGTCTCTTGCCTCTGCCGCCCAAGTAGCTGGGACTACAGGCGCCCGCCACAACGCCCGGCCATTTTTTTTTTTTTTGGTTGCAGCCATCATTGTTTGACAGGCCCGGGCTGGATTCGAACCCGCCAGCTCAGGTGTACGCGGCTGGCGCCTTAGCCCACTGAGCCACAGGCCCTGAGCCATCCCGGCTATTTTTTTGATGCAGTTTGGCCGGGGCTGGGTTTGAACCTGCCACCCTCAGCATATAGGGCCGGGTCCCTACTCACTGAGCCACAAGCACTGCAAGAGCAGCTTTTGGTTGATCATAGTTTGGATGAGGATGATTGTACAGGAATTCTGCCTGAGCACGACTTTTGGGCAGAGTTCTAACAATTCAGCAACTGTAGATTAAGATTCCAAAATGATTTCTCCCTTGTATACTACTTTAAAAACAAGCCTTTTTAAAGGACCAGTTAAAGGATGTGCGAGTGTGAGGAGGGGAATAAACCCAATGGGTATGCATCAAGAGTAATTTATCCACACAGGAAGGTGAAATTTTAAAAAAAAGAATAATCTAAATAAACAATTGAATATAATTTTAAACTATGGTAGTGGTCAGTTTCAAGAGCTGAATGCTCTTTTATATTATTGTATCCTTTCCTCAACTTCATCTTCTGAAATGTGTTCTTGAGGTTCATTTGTTTTCAATTATTTACGTTAAATTGCTCAAACACTGGTGCACTGAGTTTTCCTTGACAGCTGTTTTCCTTTGGATGGAAGAAAATCCTTGGTATGCTTAAAACATTGGGGGGAAAGTGCTTCCATATTCAGAAAAACCACTTACCTAATTTGTAAACCCTTATTTCTGAGTTTCCCTCTCAGGGTTCCTGATTCTGCAGCTTTGAGGACAAAAACCTAAATTTTCAGCTAGTACCCAGAGTGATCGTCAGGCCAGTGGCCCACAGGCCGTTTCTTCAGAACTACTTGACTCAGTGCTATTTTACTTCGCAACTTTCAAAACATTAACTTTAGAAATCTAAGGTGGAGGGGAGGACTCAGGTGGCTGTCAGAAGACCCAAGAAGGAGCCGCCCATGTTGTGCCATGTGGCAAAACTTTGCTTCGGTTTGCAGATCTGTCGCCGGGGAGCAAATTCGTCCTTTTCACCGAGAAATTAACTATCTTTCGACCACCGCCGTCCCTCAGGATGACCCCCAAAGTCATGAACTCATCTCCCTGGCGAAAGACGAAGCTCGGCCAGCCCCGAGTGCCCTCGCGGGGCCGCGGGAACCGGGGCTCGCTTCCCGCCACGCGGCTCCGCCTCTGCTCGCCCTCTTGGGTCTGGTTTCCCAGAGGCGCCCCGCGCGGCAGGGCTTGGCGCCAACCGAGTGGCGGCGCTGTCCGCCCCGCGCGCGGCCGCCTCGGGCCCGAGGGAGGCGGAGGCACGGCCGGCGGAGGAAGGGGAGGGAGCGCGGCGCGCGCGTTGCTCTCGCGTGCTCTCGCGCCGCTCGCGTGACCGGCCGGTGTGTGCGTGAAGCGCCGGCTCCCCGGGGCACGGACGGCCGGGCGCGCGCCGCTGTTAGGGGCGTCCGGGTCCGGGTCGGCTGCCCGGGCCGGCGCGAGGGCAGGCGTGCGGGACGTGGGGGCCCCGGGCCGACACGCGCACTCGCTCCCGGGGCGCCTTCTCCGAGGCTGCTCTTCCTCGGCCAGACGGAGAGCGGCACTGTCTCCCCGCCCAGCGCACACTCGCCCCGCGTCTCCCCCCGCGGCGGCTGCTCCTCCTCGGCACCGCCAGCCCCAGCGCCGCTCCCGGGCTGGCGGGCGGGCGGCGGCGGGCCCCGCGGAGCCGCTTTGTGTGCAGCCCGACGAGGGGCGGCGGCGCAACCACCTGACAGAGGCCCGGGCGCTCGGTGCACCTTCCGCCCGCATGAGGACGAGGTAAAGGCGGCGGCGGCTCGGCTCCCGCCCTCGGCTGGCGGCGGGAGGGACGGAAGGGGAGGCCGGGGGGGCGCGGGTCGGAGGCCCGGCGGGCTGCCCAGAGGGGCCGGTGAGGCCTCGGCGGTGCCGGGCGGCGCCGGGCGGCCGGGGGCGCGAGAAGCCGCTGTGGCCCCTCGGCCGAAGTTGAAGGAACAAAATGTGAAGTGCGGAGCCGCGTCCGCCGCTTCCTGGCGTGGGGTTGGGGGTGGAGGGCGGCTTGTTTTCCCCTCCCGCGGGGGTGGCGGGCGGGCGGGAGCGCGGCGGGGACTGGCCGGGGTCCCGAAGCTGTGCTGGGCCAGGGCATTTTGTTCCCGGGGCCGCCGCCGCGAGTGGGTCCGGTCGGGTCCCTAGTTTTGCGGCCTAAGCTGAGCCCTATAGGCCTCGCGTCTGCTTTCCCGGAGGGGACTGGCCGGGCGGGGACGCGGCACTTCTCTCTGGCCCGGCGGGGGCCCTGAGGTCCTCGCTGGCCTCTCGACGCCGCCAAACTTCGGACCTTGGTGCTCGCGGGTGGATTTCATTGTGAAAGGTGGAATGGGAAACTCCGGGCGCTGCTCGGCGCCGCCCGCGGCCGCGGTGCGGGTACCGGGAGCGCCGCGAACCCGGCGCTGGCGGGGCCGGCCGGCGGGGTTTGAGCTTCCAAAGGAGCGGGTGGCGGGACCGCTGCCCGGTCCCGGGCCTCCGGGGAGAACGGGCCCTTTCCAGATTAGAGATATTTGAAACGAAAAAAGAGGTTACAAAGTCGCCCCTTTCCCGCTGAACTTTGGTTTTCTGACCGATAGAGGCCGGTAGAGGACTGTGAAAGAAAAGTTGTCCCCGAGGATGGACTTCACCGCGCAGCCCAAGCCTGCCACTGCCCTCTGTGGCGTCGTGAGTGCCGACGGGAAGATCGCTTACCCTCCGGGGGTAAAGGAGATCACCGACAAGATCACCACCGACGAAATGATCAAACGACTGAAGGTAAGTCCCCGCGTGTGTTCTTTCTCACTAAGGTGTCTTTGGCAGGAGGTGCGTTCTCCGGTCCTATTACTGCACTGCTGGGCCTGACCTTTGCTGTTTCACCAGCTAAGTTTTTTAGATCCTTTACTGTCTTCTCCCTTATTTCCTCTGAAAGGTATTGTTCTCTGTTGAATTCATCTTTGAATAAGTCTGAAGGAACAGAGTGCTCATTAAGGGAAATTTTTTAAAAGTGACTTTTTTCTTCCTTTTTTAGTTTTTCAAGCCTAAGAATTGACAAGTTGTTTTTTTTTCTTTCAGTTTTTGGCCGGGTCTCGGTTTGAACCTGCCGCCTCTGGCATATGGGGCCAGTGTGCTACTCCTTTGAGCCACAGGCGCCGCCCAGAATTGATAAGTTTTTAAAGGTTTTTTTCCCCTGGAAATATTTAATGAGTGTAACTGTTCAGAATAGGTTGCAAATTTAAGACCTAGCACGGTAGTTTATACCTGTAATCCCAGCACTTTCTGAGGTTGAAGTGAGGCCAGGAGGTAGAAAGTGCAGTGAGTTATGATGGTACCACTATACTCTAGCCATATCCTGTCTCTTTAAAAAAAAGTAACTTAAAAGCTGACCCGGTGGCTCACGCCTATAACCCTAGCACTCTGGGAGGCCCAGGCCCAGGCTGGTGAATTGCTTGAGCCCACAGTTTGGAAACCAGCCTGAGCCAGAGTGAGACCTCCTCTCTCTCTAAAAATAGCCAGGCATTATGGCAGGTGCCTGTAGTCCCACCTCCTCTGGAGGCTGAGGCAAGAGAATCGCTTGAGCCCAAGAGTTTGAGGTTGCTGTGAGCTGTGACCCTACCAGGGCTTGGGGGAAGGGTGGTGGCAAAGTGAGACTGTCTGAAAAAATTAAAATAGTTTACAAACTTAAATGCAGGTAATAATTTGTCTAGGAAGGTTCTTATTTTCATCAGCTTCTGAGAGAACTGATTTAAGCACAAATTTTTTTTTAATTGTCTCTATTTTTTAGTATCCAACAACTGATATATTTATATATGTAATTATATATGTATGTATTATGGTTAAATTTTGACAGAAATGCTGACTTTTCAGAGTTCAGGCTTGAAGTGTTCAAGATAATTTAAGTCTTGATGTACAGGGGAGTTAGAAAAGAGTATTTTGGCTCTTTTTATGAAGCATCAGCTTATTTAGTTTAAGCATGGTGGTCCTAAGGTGAAGATTTTAAGCTTCAGGCTTATGTTGGTCTTTGTTTTTGCTTTCTGTCCCATGAGCATAGATCATGGACACAGTCTTACCAAGTAAGTACCATTCTTGCTACAGGATCAGCTTGAAGCAAGCTGGTAGTGGTTCTCAGTCAGGACAGATTTGACCCATGTGGGATGTTTGGGCAATGCTGGAGATGACATGGTTCTTACAGTTGGAGCTAGATGAGAGTAGGGAAAGATTGGGGTAGGGAAAGACCAGAGTTGGTGAGTACAGTTAGGAAACTGTCAATGATGTTGTAGGTGAAAGATATTGACATCTTTTTTTTTTTTTAATTTATGTATTTATTTTGCAGTTTTGGCCGGGGCCAGGCTTGAACCCACCACCCCTGGTATATGGGGCTGGCGCCCTACTCCTCCTTGAGCCACAGGTGCCACCCGTTTTTTTTGTTTGTTTATTTTTTAGACTCACTCTGTTACCCTCAGTAGAGTGCCGTGGCTGAGAGCTCACAGCAACCTCAAACTCTTGGGCTCAAGCCATTCTCTTGCCTTAGCCTCCCGAGTAGCTGGGTGTACAGGCGCCTGCCACAATGCCCACCTTTTTTTTTTTTTTTGGAGACAGTTTCACTCACCCAAGGTAGAGTGCTATAGTGTTATAGCTCACAGCAACCTCAAACTCTTGGGATTAAGTGATTCTCCTGCTTCAGCCTCTCAAGTAGCTGGGACTACAGGCACCCGCAACAACACCTGGGTTTTTTTTGTTTGTTTGTTTGTTTTTTTGCAGTTGTTGTTTAGCTGGCCCGGGCTGGGTTTGAACCCGACAGCCTCCGTGTATATGTATATGTGTGTGTGTGTGTGTCTGTATGTATCTGTCTGTCTGTTCGGTGCCATAACCATTGTGCTATAGGCACTGAGCCTAATGCCCACCTATTTTTAGAGGTGCGGGGGATTCTTTTGCTCAGGCTGGTCTCGAACCTGTGAGCTCAGGTAGTCCAGAGTGCTAGGATTAAGGCATGAGCCGCTGCAGCCAGCCTAGATAGTGAAGTCTTTTTTTTTTGTAGAGACACCGTCTCACTTTATCACCTTTGGTAGAGTGGTGTCACACAACTCACAACAACCTCCAACTCCTGGGCTTAGGCGATTATCTTGCCTCAGCCTCCTGAGTAGCTGGGACTAGAGGCGCTGCCACAACGCCCTGCTATTTTTCTGTTTTGCAGTTCAGCCGAGGCCGGGTTTGATTTGAACCTGCCACTTTTGGTATTTGGGGATGGCGCCCTAGCCACAGGCACCGCCCAAGATAGTGAAGTCTTAAAGGAGAACTATGACAGTGGGAATAGAAAGATAGGGAATGGGGCTGTGAACTGCAAAACAGAAAAATAGCCGGGTGTTGTGGCGAGCGCCTGTAGTCTCAGCTACTTGGGAGGCTGAGGCAAGAGAATCGCCTAAGCCCAGGAGCTGGAGGTTGCTGGGAGCTGTGTGATGCCATGGCACTCTACCTAGGGTGATAAAGTGAGACTCTGTCTCTACAAAAAAATTAAAAAAGAAAGAAAGATAGGGAATGATTTATGTTTCAGAGTTAGAATCAGTTAGACTTGGTGGGAGATGAGGAGGGAAGAAACAAAGTTGATGGGTTTTTTTGTTTTGTTTTGTTTGTGACAATGTCTCAAGCTGTGGCCCTGGGTAGAGTGCGGAGGCATCATAGCTCCCAGCAACCTCCAACCCTTAGGGGATTCTCTTACCCCAGGTTCAGACCCAGCCAGGACCAGCTAAACAACTGCTCAAGATATCTACCCTCCCTGATAGGCGTGAGCCACTGCGCCCATTCAAAGTTGATGTTTCTACCTTGGGCAACTTGATGAAATGTATTTTTAGGAAATGATCTTGCCCCTTTGCTCTTTTTTATTTTTCTTGAGACATAGTCTCAAGCTGTAACCCTGAGTAGAGTGCTATGGCGTCATAGCTCACAGCAGCCACCAGCTCTTGGGCTCAAATGATCCTCTCGCCTCAGTTTTTTTTTTTTTTTTTTTTTTTGAGACAGAGCCTCAAGCTGTCACCCTGGATAGAGTGCCATGGCATCACAGCTCACAGCAACCCCCAATTCCTGGGCTCAAGCGAGTTTCCTGCCTCTGCCTCCCAGGTAGCTGGGACTATAGGCGCCCGCCACAACGCCTGGCCATTTTTTTGGTTGCCGCCGTCATTGTTGTTTGGTGGGCCTGGGCTGGATTCGAACCCGCCAGCTCAGGTGTACGTGGCTGGTGCCTTAGCCTGTTGAGTCACAGGCGCCGAGCCTTTGTTTTTGTTTTTTAGAGACTGAGTCTTACTTAGGTCTCCCTCGGTAGAGTGCCATGTCATCACAGTTCACAGCAAGCTCAAACTCTTGGGCCTAACCAATTCTCTTGCCTCACCCTCTCAAGTAGTGGGACTACAGGCACCCGCCGCAATGCCCAGCTTTTTTTTTTTTTTGGCTGGGGCTGGGTTTGAACCTGCCACTTCCGGCATATGGGGCCAGCGCCCTACTCCTTTGAGCCACAAGCACTGCCCTCCCCCAGCTATTTTTTTGTTGTAGTTGTCATCGTTTTTTAGCAGGCCTGGACCAGGTTCGAACACACCAGCCCTGGTGTATGTAGCTGGCACCCTAACCACTGAGCTGTCGTTGCCGAGCCATTGCCTCAGTTTTTCTTTTCTTTTTTTTTAGAGACAGAGTCTAACTTTATCACCCTCGGTAGAGTACTATGACATCACAGCTCACAGCAACCTCCAACTCCTGGGCTTAGGCAATTCGCTTGCCTCAGCCTCCCAAGTAGCTGGGACTACAGGCACCCGCCACAATGCCTGGCTATTTTTTTGTTGCAGTTTGGCTGAGGCTGAGTTTGAACCCACCACTCTCAGTATATGGGGCTGGCACCCTTCCCACTGAGCAACAGTGCCACCTTACCTCAGTTTTTCTGTTCTTAGTAGATACAGGGTCTTGCTTTTGCTCAGGCTGGTCTCAAACTCAGGAGCTCAAGCAATCTACCTGCCTCAAGCCTCCACTTACTTTGCTCTTAGAACTTAGTATAGTGTCTGGTATACGTATACAATGTTGTGTTTTAATGAATACGGTATTTAAAGTCTTCCTGTGGTTTCATTTTAAAAATCTAATTATATTGTGAAATTGTTGCCTTTTTCGAAGGAATAAGACACAGTTTCTTTCATTAAAACAAAAAAATTGGAAAAAAAATTTGGAGCAGTGCTTGTGGCTCAGTGAGTAGTGCGCCGGCCCCATATACCAAGGGTGACGGGTTCGAACTTGGCCTTGGCCAAACTGCAACAAAAAACTAGCCAGGCATTGTGGGGGGTGCCTGTAGTCCCAGCTACTTGGGAGGCTGAGGCAAGAGAATTGCCTAAGCCCAGGAGTTTGAGGTTGCTGTGAGCAGTGACGCCACAGCACTCTACCCAGGGCAACAAAGTGAGACTCTCTAAAAAAAAAATTTTTTTTCATTAAAATGGATCTGATACTAAAGATTATACATACATTTAGGTGCTTTTTAAAAATTAAGTGTTTTGAAAGTCTGAAAAATTATGAAATACAAAACTGTTAAGTAAAAAGTTTATGAATCTTGGCTCAGCACCTGTAGCTCAAGCGGCTAAGGCGCCAACCACATACACCAGAGCTGGCAGGTTCGAATCCAGCCAGGGCCTGCCAAACAACGACAGCTACAACCAAAAAATAGCCAGGCGTTGTGGCGGGCACCTGTAATCCCAGCTACTGGGACTACAATAGCTTTGAGGCTCTGTCTCAAAAAAAAAAAAATTTGGTGGCGCCTGTGGCTGAAAGGAGTAGGGCCCTAACCCCATATACTGGAGATGGGGGTTTCAAACCCAGCCCTGGCCAAAAACTGCAAAAAAAAAAAGTTTATGGATCTTTATTACTAAGTTTTCATATTAAGAATATGGAAACTTGGGGAACAGAGGGGAGATGGGTGGAGGGAGGGTAATTGGTGGGATCACACCTATGGTGCATCTTAGAAGGGTACAGGTGAAACTTACTAAATGCAGAATATAAATGTCTTAACACAATAACTAAGAAAATGCCAGGAAGGCTATGTTAACCAGTGT